>WAAG01053384.1:10016-61618 GCA_013390105.1 Tichodroma muraria | reverse complement strand
ACTTGATTTTAGAGGTTTTTTCCAACCTAAATGATTATATGATTTTATAAGTTCTCACAAAAAGACACTTACAGAAGCTGTGCCATGACCATTGTTTCTGCCATCATCCAAAACAGGCTCCTCTTGCACAGGGTGCCACTTCACACCACAATGAGGAATGGGTTTGGGTTGGAAAAGCAGCCCTGCCCCTGATGACCACCAGCATGAGTCTGGGTGTTCTTTGGGATTTTCTTTCCCATAGCTTTCCTCATAAGCAGGCTCTGATGAGATGGCAGGATTAAGTGATACCACAATACATACTAAAACCTGCACTTCCAGCCTCCCCTTCCCTTCTCAGGAACCTTCCAAGCTTGCCATAATACAAATTGACATAGTATTTTAACAGATTGCCTATATCTATGTGGACAACCAAACATATAATTGAAGGAATATTCTAATATTTAATTAGTCATATTTTTCAACTGGTATGAGCCTAACACTGTAATCATGACATTACAGGACACTTGCATAGTTTGATGTGGTTGTTTTATAATAATATACAAGGCAATGGCATCATTTTGTCCAACTGAAAATCTACATGGTGGCACTGAATCTAAGTTTTTCCAGTTGCCAAAATGAATCTCACTATTCAACAAGAAGAGATGAAAAAGCCCTCAAGTGAATTGTATTCCTTATTTATTGAAAGATGCACATAAAAAAAACCAACCTCTCACCCAGAACCCTGCAGATTTATCCAGTCTTCCTTGCATGTAAAGGTACAGTCATGAAACAACTATAAATTATTTAGGATTTCTCCTTACTGAAGAAATCACATACTGAAGTACAGAAGTAACTGAAGTACTGAAGTAACAGTTAGTAACCAGTCTAACTGCTGGAAAACTACTTTGAAATAAATGAAATAAAGTGATTGAATAAAATGGGAACCAATTTTACCAGTGGGATGAGGTAAGTGCAGGCTGTGATATACTCCACATTTTGTCAGGCTTTTGACAAATTTGCAGGGGAAGTCGCTTACACTGTGATACAGCAAAGCAGATGAGCACGAAACCAACCCTCTGAAACAACAGAGCCCATTCATTTACCTCAGGTAAATTTGGAAGTCTTAGAGGGTACCCACCACCTGGGTAAGTCCTGTAGAATTTTAAGTCAATATAGCTTTGGAAAACATCCAGTTTGTGGTTACAACAGTATATCTAAGCTTGTTCTACGACCAGAAAACTTGTGAAAGGGCTATTTGGACAAGGCCAGGGAGACAAACTTCTCCCCCCAGAGCCAAATAAGCAATTCAGGGGGTACTTGGCAGCCTCTCAGTCCCACAGCCAGTCAGCAGAGATGCAGAGCCAAATACCCCCAAAATACTGTGCACCTGAGTCAGTAGCTTACGCCTTGTCAGTGCTCACCTTCCAGAAGGAGCTTTGTCTGAAGACATCAGGAGATTGGGGACACACCACTTCCTTCAGACTCTTGTTGCAACACACAATTACTCTTCATTTAATCATTTCCTTCAACTGCTCTAGTGACTCATTACAAAATCAGAGATACCCACCCACATAAATGCAAGCTCATAGGACTTCAGACAAAAATATGCAAAGCTTTTTATCTCTGCTTTTTATCTGCAGATGAATTCTCTGCAGCTTTGCTATGGCTGCTTTGATCTCACATTGGCCAGCTTCCATGCCATCTTTCACTTCTTTTGGGAAAGACTGCACTGAGTCATTGTCAGTGTGGTTTTATGCCAAGCTCCCTCTGTTCAGAGATGAAATTCCCAAAATGGTGCCTAATTCTCCTTTCCTAAACTCTTATTTGAGCACTTTGTTAATTGGTTTTGGTTTTCAAAGATTTGGAGTATAAGGCATCTTCTGACAGGAGCTATCAGGTGCAGGCCCAGCTTTATGGAAAACATAGATCTTGTTTTCATGTTCCTAAATAGCAAATTAGAATTACAGGTTTTCATTTGTGGGCTCAAAGATCTTGACAGGAATGCCTATCCACTGGATTATAATTCCACATCATTTGGCAGCAATTGCTCGAGTTGCCATGAGCAGTTTAAATCTCCACCAGTCACATAATTTGCTCTTTGGGAAGCGAGTAGCTGGGTAAAACCAGATGGCACAGGATCTAGTTGTGAAGAGGTGTCCACATGGCACAAAGCTGGGTCTAATAAATACAGTTACAAGACCTCTAAATGATACCAGAAGTAGGTGAGTGCCACATCACAGGTCCGTAACTTCATCCAGTTTCTAAGTATTTCTGGACTGCAGCATATTGCTTTAGACTGGGATTCCAAGCCTTCATTCATCTAATATATATATGTTCTACCATCATAAGATCTATTTTAAAATATTTAATATGTTTACCATTAACTCTGTGAAACACTGACTTTTAGGTTTAGCCTGAATTGTTAACCTGGCTGTAGAGCAAAACTCATTGCTGTTCTGGATTGACAGTTCTCCAGCTTCTAAACCCAATGGCATTCCACAGACTTAATGATATCAACACTTGAAGTGGCTAAATCATCTGAACATTATCAAGGCACAATTTGTTCTGTGGATATTCAGGGAAAATCACTTCAGCCCAAGGGAAAATAAAACATGGCCCAGTACCCATAGAGTAGCAGCACACAAAAGCTTTGCTGTGGAAATTCTCCTACTGGACTATATTAATTTAGGAGTTAATTTCATGGGCTAACTTGACTACTGTACCTTGTCAAGGACTTCTGTGATTATGGAATAAATTTGTAATAAAGCCAGAATTGGAGACCACCTCTTTCACTTTTTAGCCAGTGTCCTCCTTTCTGATCTATCCTTTCTCAAAACTACCCCTGCACGGTGCCACTTCCTGTCATCCAAAACTGCAGCTCCAGGACCACTGAGCCAGCAAGCAGAACCTTTACAAGGATGGCAACTGAGATGCTCTCAACACTCTCAGTGTCTAACTGGACCCCAAACAGAGGCTTGCCCTCCCAATGGTCCTACTGGGCAGCACCAACCTGGAAAAGCAGCATTCCTTTGAAGTCCAGCAACCACTGTGTGCCTGGTCCAGTCCTCCCCCAAGGGACTGCAGTGCACGGGGACTGGATGATTCAGCGACATCACCTGACACTGGCTGCACCTTGGACATTGTGAGGCCTCCAGGAGAGTGGAGATGGGAAGAGGACAGCGATGTTCCCACCAAACAAACGGGGCTCCTCTCCATCAGGCTCTGTAACGCTGCTGCGTGTGCAAGACACTCCTGCAGCCAAAGCCTAAATCAACGTCAACAGCCTCAAATCTTGTGCTTTTTTTGTGCTACTGTTGTCACTCAGTCTTGGACTGGTTTGGATGGACTAGACATAACAACCTGACAACCTTCCCCATGAAAAGTGGAAACATCGTAAATATCCCCAAAAATTTACCCTTAGGGGTAACCTTGTCATCATCTATGATGGAGGCTGTAAGTTGTTAGGAAGCTGCATTAGGCTGATTAGACTTCCTTCACATCTCTACCTTTCTCCTTGTTAATCTAAGGTAGCTAGAGCCAATGCACAAAAAATCTGGTGGAAATGTTAATCTTGATCTCTGCCTGCCAACAAAAACTTGTAGGCTGACTCATACAAGTTTAGGACATTTCCCATACACCTACTAAAATTAATGGCAAAAGATCTTCTACAAGCATATTCACTGTAGTTTTTTGATGGCAGGTGTGATTTCAAACCATATTGCATTCAATCTCAAAAGCATTAATCAACATTTACGTGATAGAAAAGAAGAAAACTCTTTACTTTAAAAAAAGCCACTGCTCTCTTCTGTCTGAGCTGCTGATGAGAGGTTTGCTATCATCTCTGTGATGTGGGATAACACCTTCTCCTGAAGGAACTGGACTAATATGACTTTATACACTAAGAATTGTCCTTCAAAGCTGCATCTTCTGCTCCTGAGTCTGAAAACAACTGTGGTGTCACACTTTGCAGCCAGAGGGACACTCCATGCCTCTGGTTCCCTGCAGCCACATCCCGTGTGAATCTAGGACAAGATCATGTTACTTCAATTACGGGAAAGCTCCACAGAAGTCAGGAAAAGAATCGCCAGTGTCAAGTGAGAACAATCTTGAATTAATGCTGTGCTACAGCATCAAGGTGCTCCAGATAAATTGCAATGACCAAAAGTGCAGCTGTACTGACTGTCAGCTGTACTGGAAACTTATGCTGAGTCTGATTTGAAGATTTTTTCTTTTTCCCCCCCTCCTTTGGTCTTCTTCACCCCCACCTTATTTTCATCATGTCCCTTTAATCGCGTTCTCAAAGATCCCCATGTGAGTTTGGTTCCTTTGGAACGGAGCCCTGCACATAAAATTATCTAAAGCAATCTTTCTTTTATTCTAATACTGACATTCATAATCCTCTAAGGACTTAGAAGAAATAGAAGGAATAATATCAATTATGGGAAAAAGGCTTTCATAAACTGAAAAGGCGTTTTGATCTATTAAAAAAAAAAAACTCAGTCATTTGCGTTACATTTCCCAGGCTAATCCCCTGTATAATTCAAATGAGATGGTTCAGCACACAGAAAATCTGAGAAATCCTTTTTATGGGACAAACCCACAAGGTTTTGTTTACTTAAGATAATTGCAGCTGTGGGATAAAGAACTTTCACTGTACCAAATGATCTTCATTCAGTTATTACCAGAAATTGCTTCTCCTCTTCATTCCTGTTAGAGAGGTGATTACAAAGAAAAAGAAGTCCAATAAATCTTAGTTGTAGACTATTACAGCTCTTTGGAAGACACAGGATCACCTATACTCCCTTCATACAGGTACAGGAAGGAGCAGAAAGAGGTGCCTTGAACAAGTAAGAGGAGAACATCCTCCCCCTCCATCTCCTCAGACAATGTATTAATAGCCCTGTGTGAGCTGCCTTCTGAGAACAGGCCTGTTTTATGCTGAGAACTAATGCTCCAACTCCCCAGCTCCACCATCCAACCCGGGAAGAGACTCTTTGTGTGGTAGGTATGGTCCTCCAACATAATCCTTGGCTCTAGACTGCCTCTTGAAAATACAAGTATTTTAGGAATAAACATAAAATCATGGTTCTTCTCCCCACTTCTGCCTGTGCTTTCACTCCAGCACATACCAACAAAAAACACCATACAGTGCAATTTCACTTACGGGTTAATATTTGGGAAGACTTAGCTTAATTCTCTGCATTTTTCCAATTTCTACATTCTTCCATGTTCACTGAAAGAATCTGTCAAACAAATAAACAAAATATTTAAGTCTTTTTACACTTCCCTGAAGAACAAACTAGGAGAAGTCATGAGGTCTGGTAGCCATATGCTTTTTAAAGCTGGGAAAGCTTGAGGAATCATGAGTGTAGATTATACTTTTATACCAAGGTATTCTCATTCAAAGTGAAGAGCAGAGCCTTAATCCATCCTCTGGGCATCTGCAGTTAGAGTCAGAACTGGGACTAGGATTCACATTTCTCTACTCCTTACCGTTTCTATTCCTCTATATCAAAGCACAAGTCCTAGAGTTGTGCATTTGCTGTCAGACCAATTATATTCCCAAAGCTCATGGACCTTGCAAGCCTGCCTCTCTTCACCTGATAGACCCTTCAAGCCCAACTTGGAAAACTTGCATGCAGTTTTATGAATGCTGAAAAGGGGTGGTGAAGCCCCAAAAGAGTTGTCCCAAGCTATTTTTTTCCTTTGATTGCTGTACCCAACTTGTACAGCTTTTCTACTCTGTTCTTCTGTAATTCCCAAAAGAATATCCTGTTTTTGTGCCATATCTACTTCCAGCTGAAAGACAGTTTCCAGGGCAAATACAAAGTAGAAAAATGTGGGAGCAAGGATAACAGGAACTTTCCCAAAAAGGATAACAGGAGCTTTCCAAAGTTCATGCTTAACTATCAACAGAACAAACAGCAGCTAAGGTGAAGGTAAGAGTGATGCATTCACTTTTCATTAACAGAGTTCAAACCAGTTCATATTTTGTGAGGGTCTTATTACTGTAACTCTTTAATCACATAGAAATACTGTCTCTCATTTTAGCATACTCCAATAAATTATTATAAAGTGCTTTCCTATATTCAGGTGAACACCGACGGCATAGCTGACAGTCAAAAAAACAAAATTAATTGGCATTAACCTTTTTCTATAGAGTCACACTGACACATCTCACAGTATCTGATGTTGATATGTTTTACTGCCACTAGGAATTTGGACCTCTACTTTTTAGAGAAAATTGTATTGCTGAACCAGATATCTGCAAAAAATAGCTAAAAAGTGTAACCAGAATTTATGTCCAAGTTTCAACCTTGCCAGTTTTATACTTTGCATTTCACATTTTTAATCCAATCATCTTATTTCTGTTAGACTCATGAGTGCTGAGCACTGATGATTCCACGAAGGATTCACAAAGCTACTTGACTGTCAAATTTCTTCCCCACCTTTCACCCACTTCACTGCTATGGAGTAACCAGAAAACTCTCTTTTGTGCTGCCATATATCACACACAACGCAGTATGAGCCACAGATACAGTCACACTTTGCTTTTTCTTTAAGTTTAGCAAATGCAACACATTTAAGCAGCACAGGGCCTTAAAAGCACACTGCTGTACTATTACTATGAATACTCTGCAGCCAACTAGTTTCCAACCACTTACTCCCAAAACTATCAAACCTTTAGACAACTTAAAATGCTGAAGATTTCTGTAAGATTCAGAAGTTCAACAGCATAGGGAACATAAGCAAGAGGAATTGTCTCCATCAAAGGCAAACAGATGTTGCTATAACCTTTTTTTAAAAAAAAACTGCTCTTGGAAGTGCTATAGTAAATATGTAAATATACTTTGAAATTGAATATCCTTCCTGAAGTGGAAGGCCTGGAGTACAAGAGCTCTTTGAGAGTATGTTTTGGTTTCATGGGGTCATATGTATGCAACACTGAGCTGTGCCCAGCAAGGCCTGGAGTCACTGCTACCATGTCCCCTGGCAAGAAGGTTGCAGAGAGGAGATCTGCCCCAGAGAAGGGAACAGGTAATGAATGTGTGTGCACTGTGAAGGCATCCAGATGCCTCTGACCAGGCACCAAGAAGGCATTACCCTAACATACTGCAGGTAGATGGCTTCTGCCGCAATATAAAACAATCTGAAGCATTTTCTATTTCTCTTCCAATCTCATTCATGTGGAGTTCACGTTCACCTCACACAGCTTCTCACTCACTATTGCTGTTTCCAGCAATAAAAGCTCTTAGAGCTGACAGAAATTGCATTGTCATAAATTACATCTGCACTATTAAAAATCAGTTGCACTTTCTTTGTTTACTCTGAAGGAGAAATGAGATTTTTACTTTTTTTTTTACACAGAATTTGGGTTAGGTTGGAAGGGATCTCATCTGGTCCCACCTCCCTGCTCCAGCAGGGCCATCCCAGAGCACAGGGGACAGGGTTGTGTCCAGAGGAGTCTGGAATATCCCAGTAAGGAGACTCCGCTGGCCCCGCTCCAGGAGCTCCCTGTCCCTGCTGTGCTGAGGAGCCCAGAGCTGGACACAGCTCTCCAGAGGTGCCTCCCAGGGCTGGGCAGAGGGGCAGGATCACTCCCTGACCTGCTGGCACTGCTCTTCCTGATGCACGCCAGGGTTCCACTGGCCCGACTCTTGTCCCCCAGAGCACTGCTGGGTCAGGAACAGCTCGTTGTCCAGCAGGGGCCTCAGGTCCTTCTCAAACATTTTCCCTTCTCAGAGGTTTTCCCTCAAAGGGCTCTGGCTCCAGCCCACCCATATGCTGAAGAAGATTGAGTAGAAGCAGCCTTTGGTCCTTGTCCACAGGAGACTGTTTCCAATTGTGGAATATAGGTTAGTGCTGATATGGTGAGTTATGTCCCAGGTGAGATGCAGGAAAGGACATTTCTGGGCCAGGAAAAAAGCAGAACAAACTCAGATGTTTCACAGTCTTGGGGGATTCAGGAAGAACAGAAACACAGGCACCACGTGGAAGTGACCACATGGTGCTGGGACCAGAGAAAGCTCTCGAAGGAGATGGCACAGGATGATGATAAACTCTTTTCTGTCAGTCCAGTGCACTGAACTTAAAAACTCTTCAAGGGGGATATCTTGCCCTTGCAAGCAGCCAGTCTGAAGAGTGGATAGCTCATGATCAGCTCAAATGACTGAAACCAAATCATGCTACAAAGCATTTCATCTTCTGTTCAATTCATCTCGTTCATTTGAGGCAGGGGATTCATAATCTACCCATTGCTGAAGTATCTTCCACAAATATTCCCTTGGATCACCTCCAGGGGTAGAATGCTCTCTCTTTCAGTTCTGTCTGTAGCTCCTTCAGAAACCTACAAATGGCATCTGGAGGAGTTCACAGCAGAAAGCTCTAACAACACTTTGCTTTATGGGTGTAACCCCAAAATTTCAAAGGGCTTCTCAGAGGGGCTGCCAAAACTTTCTCTGTTCCCAGACAGGGATCAGGCAGTATCACAGCAGTGCCCACAGCTGTGGGACCAGGGGTGAGGGCTGGGCTGAGATGTCACCCTTGAGCAGCATGGGGAGGCTCCTGGCAAGATGCCCAGGGCTCCTTCCCTGGTCTGTCCCACATCGGGGCTGGGCTGCAGCTCTGGCAGGCGAGCCCTGAGGAGGAGCCAGGGGAAGGAGATGAAGAAAAAGCTCAAGGAAGAAGTTTTGGGACAAAACACAAGCAAGACAGGAAACAACTGATTTACCTAATCGTGTTTCTAATTATCACAATGGAAAGACAGGGCACATTGACAGTGCTGAATAATCCATCGTAGACCAAAATCACCCAAACTGCAGCCTCATCTTTTATTTTTGCCTTTTCTGCTCTCATAGAAGGGCTGGAAGTTGATAATACGGGAGGGTCCTCATCTGCACTGTACTGACTTACAAAGGCAGTCATCCAAAACTAATATTCTGGGTTGAGTTCCTGGAGAGGGATGTTGGGGTTTTGTGGTGGGGAAAGCTGGCAACCTTGACTCTGATCTGTAAAATTCTTCCTTTAACCCTTACACATTTATTAGCTTGTTTTCACACCTTGCCCTCTTTGGAGGATTATATGCAGTCTGAAGCTTCAATTTTCAAGGGTGCATTAAGCTTGAAGCAAACCCTGGCACCCCAGAAAATCCCCCCCACTGAAGGTCAGATCTACACTGACTGGCTTCCTAAACTTTCCCTGCCCTTCTGTTTTTTGTAAGAACTGTGCAACTTATGTGTGTTCCAACACATCCTTCTTAACTCAACAAAAATGCCATATCTAAAGCTTTAACTGCCACATGTCCTATATAGGCATATGAAGCATATTTCTTTTTAATTCATATTTTATTGGAAGCCTTACAAAGCACACAGAACAGATGCCAATACATCAAATTCATCATGCCGAGCCTTGATTATACAGACCCCGAAGCCCCAGCACTGCCATACAATCCTTCCTTTCAGGAAATAAAAGCCAAAGACCAGTTTTCCCACAGGACCACTTGTGGGTAGAAGCTGAAGCCCTTATTACTGGAGGTTCCTTGGATAGGATTTAAAGTTTGAAAGTTCCTCATATAGCTGTTCACTCATCATAACGTGCCTCTCAAAGCCTAGGCATGCTGCTCCGAGGAGGAACACCCGTCCAAAACCAGGGGAGCACTCGGCCAAATATCTACTTCAAGCTTAGTAGCAGCAGCCTTCTCTTTTTCTCTGAGCAGGAGTGCAGCAGATAAGGAGGGATATAGGAGAGGGCAGCATCACAAATAACCACCACCAGGAGCTGCTACTGTGTGTGAGAAAGTGCCATGCCAGTCACAACAAAACAGGGTTGTCACCTGAACCAAATCTACTTTGCAAAGAGGAGATTTAAAAGTTCCTGAGAGCGTGACATGCTATGCCATGACAAAATACCAATTAAAAATAAATGAATAGAGCAGATTCTCACTGGCCTGGCATTTCCCCCTGTAGTTTGTGGTGTATATCAGAGCATGATATACAAAATTTAAGATACATTTACATGTGCTTGGGCTGACCATGTTTACTCACTCAGGGTTTCCACTCCACCACTTGTTAATGCATTTGGCATGGTCTCATGTAAATACATCTAGGATTTCAAAGGAAGGTCATTCTCTATTCCCCCCTCCATACAGAGGGAACATGCCAGAACTATGCTGAGGATATGGAATGAGATCACTCAAGATCAGAGTCACTGTGGGTGGGTAACGATGAGGTTACCCCTATGGCATATGTCAAAGTATCCCAAACCCTCATTACAGTTATGATACATTCACAGGAACACAACAAACCCATCTTTGAAACTGTTCCTTGACTTTAAGTCTACTTTCTGCTTTATGGAAGTCGCTCCTGCGGTAATTTTCTGCTGCTGTAATGCTAAATGGTAGCAAATAGGGGAAAAAAAGGCAGCAGGGGTCGTAAATGGAGGAATATTCACAATACAGGAGTACAGAAAAGGGAATGCAAGGAAAGGATGGTGGAGGAAAATAAGAGAAAACCAAGGCACCAGCATGCATTTGAGAGTGTAACTTCAGGACAACTCTAAGCCCCTGTTTGTAAACCACTCCTAGGGTCACTCCTAGGAGTCAGTGGTGTGTGTGATCCCAATACCCACGTGCCAGGCCGGGGGAGCCTCCCTGCACCCAGAGTCAGATTCACTGCATTCCGAATCAGACCCTGGCATGTCCTGTGCTTCTCTTTCATTATTTAGAGCTTTTCAGCAAAAGCAAACCTTCTTGAAACTCAGCCAAGCAATGGAAGTTGCAAAAATTTCCGGGGCTTTTGGTCAGAAAGGTTTCAGTGCTATATAAGAAAGGAGATGCCACTATCAAATATAAAACCCCTGCAGCAATTTCTTCCCTGCATGTGTCCAGGCAATTGCCCTGGCCCTTGCTCAAGCAATGCCCTGCAATGCACAAACATCAGTTCTGATCCCAAGTGACACAAATTTTTTCATAGTTATTCTGTGCTGTTGTGGAAATAAAGTCTTTGTTGGTTCTTAGCTTTATTTTTTAGACTTTATGATAAAGAGTTTTGAATTTATTTTTCTTAGAATTGAATTTTATTTCTTTAAAATACATCTGGCTAGTTGGCATAAAATGAAACTATAGCTGGCTCAGTCCCTAGAGTTTAAAGGAATATTTCTGGTCACAGGGGACTTGGCTCAAAATTTATTTCAGGATTATGCACTTGAGGATTAAGGCAAAATACAACCCATGCAACACTTACTACTTTATATTTAAAATTTAGAACTGCTTTGAAAAACCCAGCCAGACTTTTTTTTTTTTAACTTGTAAAGATTACTGTTAATCTTTCAAGTTTTAATGCTGAAGTTATCTTTTCAGGAACTGTATGTATCTATGAAACACCTTTTTTACATAAAATGACAGGATTTGTTGAAGTCACGCTTCAGATGGGTTTGTTTGTTTTTTATTTCTTTTCAAGAATGCACCACATTGACACCCCTAACTCTTCTTCTATACTTAGGATGGGATTTCTGAAAGCAATTTTTTTAGCATCTAACTAGCCCACCTCAATCCCAATAGTGGCTTAAATGAGAGGAGGATTATGTAATTTCAGAAGACTTTTGAAAGTCCAAAATTGATGACTATTATTACTTCATTTAGACCACAGTAACTCATTTTTGCAGGGTACCAAACTAACACTCTCAAGAATACAGTTTTCCATGGCTCAAGAGGAATATAAGATGAAACTTTGACATCTGGATTGATAAAAGCCCAGAAGTATTGGGTTTTCACCCAGGTCTGCGTGTGAGAGACCAGCTGCAGGACTGATGCCCAGCGCTGTGGAGCTCACAAGGCAGGTTTTGAGCAGGTGTAAAAGAAAGCAGCTCTTCTGAGACATAATTTTCAGTGAAACTATGGCAGCTGAGCTCCTTGTGTCAGGCTTAAAACAACCTCTATCATTTACTGAGTGGTTCATGTTACTCAGGGGCAGTTGGTACCCCCAGGTGAGACCCCACCTGCAGTGCTGCCTCCAGCCCTGTGGTGTGGGAACAGGAAGGGCATGGAGCTGTTGGAGAGAATTCAGAAGAGGCACCAAGGTCACCAGAGGGATGGAGCAGCTCTGCTGTGAGGAAAGGCTGAGGGAATTTGGCTTTTTCAGCCTGGAGAAGAGAAGCTGCCAGGTGACCTCATTGTGGCCTTCCAGTACCTGAAAGGAACCTGGAATAAAGATGGAGAGAAACTATTGACAAGGAATGACAGGACAAGGGCAATGACCTCCCAGTGACAGAGAGTAGGCTTTGACTGGCTGGTAGGAAGAAAATCTTCCCTGTCAGGGTGGTGAGGCCCTGGCACAGGTTGCCCAGAGAAGCTGTGGCTGCCCCATCCCTGGAAGTCCAGGGTGGATATAACCTGGGATAGTGAAAAATGTCCCAGCCTATGACAGGGGGTGGGATGGGATGAGCTTTAAGGTCTCTTCCAAGCGAAACCATTCTGTGATTCCATGATTTTGTGCTGTCCTCTGTAGGAGTTCCTTCTGGGGACCGTCAGGATGTCAAAGCCTGTCTGCTGACCTCAGTGATTCACAGAAAGCAGGGTTTCCACACAGTGACAAACCCCAGTGCTGCCTGTCACATCCTGCCCATCCTTGTTTCTCCCATGTGCGTGTCCAGCTCCACAGCTTACCCTAAAACTCCTGGCCACACAGTCCCCAATAGCAGCACCATCACGTGTGTGCACTTCAACCAGTCCCAGCTCACCCTGGAGCAGAAGGAGGGTACAGTCAGGATGTCTCTTCTCTCACCGAGCTACGCAGCACTAGGTCAATATAATAGAGCAATAGCAGATCAATACAGGTTTACGAGCTGATTTCTAAAAAGCAAAAGCAGAAATGTAAAACTGAACTTGTTTCCTGCCTTCCAGTGTAACACCACTTTCCCCACATCACGTTCAAATATTATCTTGCCCTTTCAGCCAGCTCCCACTCGAGCTGACCACAGCAAAACTAACAGCTCTTGTGACCTTTTTTGCCATATGTCAGTTCAGCTGAATTAAATTTTTGTATGAAACTATCCAGCTCAGATGAGGAGCACTTTTAATAGCTCTTGGGAAAGCAAACAGCTGTGCTAAGAAGGACACAGCACTTCCAGAAACGAGCAAAAATAAGAGAAACTCAGAGAAGCTCATCACACCAATGAGCAGTGTGAGACTTGACAAACCCGTGTTAAATGGAGGAACCATGGTAGCACATTCAGCTCGTTGCTTCCCTTCAGAGCAGACATTCTATAATTATTTTTTTCCTTATCTTTAGCTACATTTTGATTGAAACTCATCTTAACCAAGCCCATTCACTCACCCACGGCTTCACAGCCCAGTAGCTGTGTTTGAGAAGCACAAGTGGTTTTGTGCAGGGTTTGTGGATATATCCACCACAGGAGGAGGAACTATTTTTATACATATCCTGATGCATCATTGTGTTTATGTAGAAAATTTTAAAACAGTTGGTTAGAGAAAATTTGACTTCTCTGTTAGCACATGAGTGAGAGCTGACTCACATTTTTATTATCTGAGTGGGTCTCATCTACTGTAACCACTGTTTCCAGCAGCTGTATCTAGTACTTCTCACATCATCAGCTCTTCCTCTGCATGTCTCTCCCACACATATTTAAACTTCCGAGTATCAAGAATAAGGGAAGTGGAAACGCCCTATTCATTTCAGTATGTAAAACAAACCACTCTTTGGGGTTAAAATCAGATCAGCAACTTCAGGATATAGTTACTAGTCAATTAGCAGCTTCCAAGAGCTTTGTGCAAAGGTTTTCTGGAAGATCAAAATGAAGCCCCAGCAAGCAAAAGCTGCCATGATTTTAACAGAGAAGTCTTTGCTAAGCTATGCCAAATAAAGTAAATTATGAGTGATCTTTAAGAGATAGGGGTTTTTTTCAGTATAATATTTTCACATGAAGATTAATACACTTGAGAATTTTGTTGCATCAGACAAGTAATTACAGAATCATGAACCTGGAAGCCATCTGAAGACAATTTATAACGCATGCTCCAGCCCTAAATTTTTTAATTCTCCAAAACCTTTATCTAGGCACTCTCATGTCCAGTGATAGAAATTACACCATTTCCTAGGCAGTCTGGTCCCAGTGATTCAGATTCTTACTATTAGTTTCTTTCTCTAATATCTATTTAAACCCAGTCCTTCTTCTAGACCCCACTGGCATAAGGACCAGAGTTTTGCTTCTCTCACTGTGACTTACTACCATGGAAAACAAAATTTCAAGTAAGAGGAAACATTTCCAGATTGTTTTCTGGAAAACTAACCCAGTGTTTGAGATTGCAAAACATGAGGCCTTTTTAATGTTCTGGTTTTTTGTTTTAATGTTTTCATGCATGTCTTTTCTCGCTGGTTTTAGTCAAAATCATTATGGAAAAAAAAGCTGGTTTTGCTGGTGTTTCAGAAATGGAGTCCCAATCTGATTATGCAATAAATCAGAAAAGGCAAACTACTCTCAGGGGACAGAAATGCTGGTTTCTGGACCAGAATGGTTTCAGAAAAGCTAAACATTTAGATTTTTATCTGAACCAAGCTATGTGAGGCTCTCCCATCACTTGCTAGTAGTCTGGTTTTTCACCTCCAGAGACTTCAGTTTAAATCCTGGTTTAGGTCACAGTGAGAATGAGTTTGGTGGTTTGCATCCTAGTGGACATCTGTCAACAGTGAAAAACCACCACAAAATCCTGCACAACAAGAAAGTTCTGCTTAAGAGAAAGCCTGGACTGGAATATCAGAGGTCATTACAAGTCAGGACAGAAGGGCTGTCCCAGCTGCATGGAGAATTGGGAACAGCACCTGACACAAAGAAGTCTGGGGACAAGCACTATAAATTAGCTGCTGGCTTAAACTGGGACATATTTATTGTTCGTCCAAACTCAATCAGTTTGTCAAACTCATTTTGAAACTATAACTTTGCCTATTATTCAAAAAAATCCGATGAGAACCTCATACTGAGCAATAGTGACAAGGAAAGCAATCTCAGACACTGTACTTTAAATTAAATGGTTTGGAATATATTTTACCATCATCCCCACAGAAAACAGCTGTTAGAGAAATGATTTGTTATACACAAAATCTTCTGTATGAAGGTATATTAAAAAGTTTGATACCACTGATCTCAAGGGAAGTACGAGAAAAAAGGAAAATCATCGAAAATGGTGAGTTGCAGATCAGACTATGCAGATCAGTTTACATTTACCATACTAAAAAAAAAAATAAGCCTAAAGTAAAATAAAAAAATGCAAATAATATCTTCCTCACCTTTTACTCCAGTTGCCCTTTCCTCCTTCAGTCCACAGAAAAAACAAAAGTCCTTCTCAGCTGCTCTGCAAACACATAGACACAAAAAGAAGTAGAAGCACTCTTGTTTATAGGCAGATGCCAAGCACAGGCTCCTCAGCTCAGGTGCTCCAAAGCTGCAGATGCCAAGTGAAAGAGCTCACTGTCCTGTAACCCAAAGGACTAAGAGGAATTCCCACCAACTTTCAAAAAAAGTTCACAAGTGCTTTTGGACTAGAGATGATAAGTTTTTTTCCCCTGTAGGAGTATCTGAGGAAAAACCAAATAGAAATGAACTTTTTTCCTATCACAGTTGCTCAGTTGCTCTACAAGCTTGTACCCTCCATGGCAGGGGGTTGGAACTCCATGATCTCTAAGGTCTAACCATTCTATGATTCTGTGATTTAGAGGACAACATAAATAAGTAAAAAAATTGTTTTTCTGAGTTTGTGGTGTGCCTAAAGGGAGACTGGAGTCATGTGAAAAGCCACATGCATCTCAGCACAATATCAGCCACAAAGAGGGAAGCTAGGGTGACCCACATCATCTTTCAATAAAATTTATTGAAAACCTGGAAACAACCCCCATGAGAACTATGGCATTGATTTTATCATTCACTTGAAAATATGAATTTAAAATATCTATTTTTCTAATGCTATCACAGCTTTATCAATAGGTTACTTTCTGAAGAATTCAAGTTCAAAATACATTCCACCTTGCTAAAAGCTTTCTCATACAGTGAAATCTGTGCATAATACAATAACCCTAACAAACATGTTCTTACAATTGTTTTCATCTACATTTTTAATTTCACATTATTGACATCCACAGCCCATAGCAGAATTTCAGTTGTGGGACTGGATCAAAATCCAATTCTCCAGTCCCTTAT
This sequence comes from Tichodroma muraria, assembly GCA_013390105.1. Taxonomy (NCBI): domain Eukaryota; kingdom Metazoa; phylum Chordata; class Aves; order Passeriformes; family Sittidae; genus Tichodroma; species Tichodroma muraria. The sequence continues at coordinate 45,433 of WAAG01053384.1, read as the reverse complement.
GAACAGGACAATAGATATTCAACTACATATCAGCTGAGGAGAGGTAAAAGAGTTTGTATTCTCAGCAACAAGACTGATGGATTTATGGAAACAGTGAAATGAAAATTAATGTAAATGTAACAAGAGTTAAAACCTATACATTAGTCTATTTTAAAATGGAAGCACAAGAAAGCAGACCTTGGTAAACAAGTGAAATGTACTTAAAGGAAAAGGCTCTTGAAATCCTCTTCACAGCAAAAGTGAAGCTTCTACACAGTTCAGGTTCCATGTTTGCTAATGTCCACCTCAGAAACATCAGGGATCAGCTCGATGTTTGCAGCCACTGATCACAACCCCATTAACTGCTGTATCAGCTGTATGCACAGTTTAAGAGCTTGAACCTAACCATGCCTCAAGCCTTCAAGGTGAGGACTGATCCCAGTAGTGAGCTCCTGCTTCATAACCCCAATTAAAGCATTTATTTTTCAATGAAAAGTAATAGAAGCCTCGACTCTTTTGAAGCATTTGATTCCTCATGGTGACTTTCCTGCAAGAATATAAATTACCAGATGGGATTTCTGCATCAAATTCCACTTCAGAATCTGTGCACTTGATGAAGACTTACAGGCACTTTTGGGTTGAAATGCTATTGCCAATGCCTTGCTGTGCTGCCATTTTCAGCTTGGAAGTAGATACATTTCAGGAACTGTAAAATGCTCTTGAGTGTTCAGGACCTGCAACAATCTGCAGCATGTAGTAATTGAATCAGCATGGTAAACTTCTGTTTGGAGCCCATTAAAGTCAAACTTACAAGAACAGTCTGCTTCCAAACACAGTACAAATGGAGGAATTTGTAGATCTAATGCAATGATCAGATAATAAGATCAAAAACATGGAGGAAGTGCTTTCTTTCAAAACACATAATTAAATTGTAGACCTCACTGATACAGGAGGCTTAGGGATTAAGATAAAGAAACCCATCAGAGAAATACAATGACAATGCGTGTGTCAGTAGCTGCAAAAAACAGGAGTGCAGACCGAACCTCTGGCTGGGAGAAGCACCAAGAGAAGTATTTAAAGTAAAATACAAAATTTCAAGGGGATTCCTGTGCAGAGACATGTTATTTTACCTCCTGTCCTGTTCAGGAGCAAGTCAACAATCAGAAAGGTGGCACGCAGCGGTGGTATGGAAACAGTTGCATAAAATTGCAACCTCCCTCCTTTCTCAGTCATTATGGAAGTGCTAAGCTTTTTGCCTCCAGACCACAGCTGTCACCTGAGGAAGGGTCATTGCAAGCAACATGCTTTGTCTTGGAGCCAGGAAGGGTTATGGCAAAGATTCCAATTAGCCCCATCATTACTGGCTGCACACATTAGGTGAATTGTCTTTATAAAACAAAAAGATGTGGGAGCGAATTTGTTTTTCCTTCCCCTCACTGAGCAGTCACACCTGCAGCTGGAATCAGCAGGAACAAATGGGATTGCCACTACATGGGGCTCCCCCAGTAGCCAGCATGGGTAAGTTATACACTGTAGTCACTATTTCCTGCCTGCAGGGCAGTTGTTTATTGCACATTATTTACACAACAGAATTCTGCAAAGGCAAGAGAAGTCTGGGACTCCATGTGAGTTTGCTCAGATAAATACATCATCCTACTTCTTTAAAGCAACTTTTCTACTAAGTTGACTCCCTGGGCCATTCCATAGAATCACAGATCCATTCAGGATGGAAAAGACCCCCAAGGTCACTGAGTCCAGCCTGTGACTGATCCCCACCTTGCTACCCAGCCCAGAGCACTGAGTGCCACGTCCAGTCATTCCTTGGACACCCCCAGGGATGGGCACTCCACCACCTCCCTGGGCAGTCCCTGCAAATGCCTGAGCAACTTTTCAGTGAAGAAATTCCTCCTGATGTCCAACCTGAACCTCCCCTGGCACAGCTTGAGGCCATTTCCTTTTGTCTTGCCCCTTGTTCCCTGAGAAAAGAGCCTGACACCCCTGGCTTCCCCCTCCTGTCAGGGAGTTGTGCAGAGCCAGAAGGTCCCCCTGAGACTCCTTTTCTGCAGGCTGAGCCCCCCCCGCTCCCTCAGCTGCTCCTCATAGGACTGACTCTCTAGACCCTTTACCATATTCCTAATGGGATATCACAGCTCTTTCAGAGTCAATGAGAAAAATCTACAAAATGTAACTCCACATATACTATTTCAGTGCAGACTGGATGCTGAAGTGTCAGATTAGACAAACAATTTATATTTTGTAGACTTTAATCCCAATAAGAATGGCTGAATGAGCTGGATGGGGAAGAACTGGAGCATTATGAGACTTGTGTTTGTCTTTCTGCAATTACAGGGGAGAATTTAGATGAAACCATTCTGCTGTCTGTGGCTTTAATGAAGACCACTAGTCTTGCCTAATCAAAAAAACAAAAAGTATATAGTTGAGATCCAAAAATATCTTGGTTTAATGACGCACACAGGCAGAAGTTTATAAGTGGGTAAACCTCTTTGCTGCACAGCCTCAGTGCACCTGTGCAACAGCTGGGTTTAATCTGTCAAGGACTGTATTTTAGGAACCATTGCTGGATTTTAGGCTGGAAACTGAACAGTGCCCCACCCAGCCATGTTCCAGTCCACAAACTTTTAACATTTCAGTGAGGGTGGAACAATTGCACTCTGTGGGTTAAAGAAATCCAGGGATGATCTATGTGTTGTTGGGTGTTAAAAGAGAAGAAAAGGGAAAAAAAAGAACAAAACAAAAAACAGAGGGCAATTCAGCTAACAAGAAAGCAACCTAATCATCTGGCCTGGTGCAGCAGACAGAACTGGACTTACTGATAAACATGATTGATACTCGTGCTACATCCATTACAGAACAGTAAGGACAAACAGGATTCTGATCAATGCCAGCTCGGTTCATAATTTTCACAGTTTCATTAGAAATAAGATACGCACTTCTCCCGTATCTTTCAACAGTGGCATGTATTAATAGTCTGCACCAGCAAACATACAGGCATAGACATAAAGATCAAATACTCTGTCCAAAGGCCAAGCACAAATAACTATCAGCCAAATGACAGAAGGGTAAATAAACAAGGCTCTAAAGCCTACAGGCTTTCCCAGCAGCGATTTAGGAGACCTATCTTTGGATGCTTTTTTCCTCCTCCCCCTCCAGTCGTGGGTAAAATCCTGATACCACTGACCTAAGTGGAGCCAGGTTTTTAACTGTTGGCCTTGCCATACACACCCATCTGTTAAACAGATGGTATGAGGTCAGGGTATGATCTCATACCTTCTCAGGCACAGTATCAAACCCCAAAGCATCTAGAGCAAAGGATCTGCATGTGACAAGACCACCTCAGCAGCACTGCTTCACCGGGAAGATGAGCAGAGCTCTCTTTTCCAAACTTGCAGAAGGCAGGTTTTTCAAAAAGGACCATAAAAATGTTGGTTGGCCTGATCTGTAAGATCTGACACTGCAGGACACTATTCCTGAAGCTTAACACACTCCTTTACACACTGCCCCTGAAAAGTGAAACACATAATAAAATTAACCAAAATTATTACTGAAAAAATAAACCCTCCTTAACACTGTGATTAAGCTGTCAGTTTACAGCCATCTGGAAAAGTTATTCCACCAACAGTCAATCCAGTCTACTGATGCTTCCTACCAACTCAGAAGCTAATGTAGCATCTCAGTGCTACTTGGCAATGTTCTGTTCTATAAATCACAAAATCATTTAGGCTGGAGAAGATCTCTAAAAACATCAAGACCAATTGTTAACCTAGCACTGCCAAGGCCACCACTAAACCATGACCCCAAGTGCCATATCCATGACTTTTAAATATGTCCACAGATAATGACTTTACCATTCTCTGGCCAGCCTTTTCCAACGCTTGAAAACCCTTTATATAAAGAAATTTTCCTTAATGGCCAACTGAACCTTCCCTGGCACAGCTTGAGGCCATTTCCCCTTGTCCTGTCTTCTGTTATTTGGGAGAACAGACCAACCCCAATCTGGCTGCCCCCTCCTGTCAGGGAATTATAGAGATCCAGAAGGTCCCCCCTGAGCCCCCTTTTCTGCAGGCTGAGCCCCCCCAGCTCCCTCAGCTGCTCCTGGTACTCCAGACCCTCACCCAGCCCCGTTCCCTTCTCTGGACACGTTCCAGCCCCTCAAGGTCTTTCTTGCAGTGGGGAGCCCAGAACTGCCCCAGGCATTTGCAGTGTCCCAGCAGGGCCAGCACAGGGACACTTCCCCTTTCTGTCAGCTACAGATGGATGTCCTCTCGCCCGTGGCCCATCCCATACAAAGTGAAGCTGCTCCCCTCAAGGGACCGATGAAAACTTATTCAGCAAGCCATGACATTCCATTGGTTAGACATCCATCAGGGGCTGGGACCCTGGATTGTGTTCCTTCTTTTAGGGCCTCGTTATGTGCGACCTCAAGTGCCATCATAACCACAGAAATTAAGAATCCTCCTGAGTCCGGTGACCAAGACCAAGCTCTGGGAGAAGCTCTGCTTTAGATCAAAAAGGTCACTCAAGGCTGAATGAAGTGAGAACGCTTGCTTTTCATTTTAATGAGTGAGAGGGAGGGCAACTAGCTGCAGTTGACCTGAAGCAAATGTTTTTTCTATAAGTTTTGCTGAACTGGAAAATCAACTTTTCACAAAGCCCCTAATCAACACAGGGTTTCATGTTGAATACAGATGGATAAACTCCCCCATTGTACATTGCATTTTTTTTCCTTAGAATTACTATTATTTTCTTCCTCCATTTCATTTTTTCCCAGGAATTACCTTCGCTTACACTAACCTGAAAGTTTGAGCTTAGATGCTCAGAGGTGCAAGATGAGATTCCTAATCCCCTAGTGCAGTCTCTCTATGAAAATTAGAAAACCTTCTCCTTTTAAAGATTTATCAATGAGTTTCAGTTAATCAAGCACAATGGAAGGATCTCAGCCTGCATATAATTTAACGCTAGAAGGAAAAGCAATTTAAAAGACACATGCATTAAAAATTAAAAAAATAAGCAAAACCCCAAACCTTTGCCCCAATGAACCAGCAGATTTCTGAGCTGCCAAGGCTGTGGGGTGAGGAGGCGACGTTGAATTCCCGTGGTGTGAGAATATGTGTACACAAATTACTTCTTGAAACATCCAACTCGTGGTATTATTTGGAGGACGAAAGTTTCACCACAATAGAATGTGAGAGGGTCTTTCTGTCAGTGACAAGCCCTTTCACATGTCTTTGCCCTGAAAAGAAAGGAATGCCAGCACACCAACTCACTCCTGCATCTCCTGTCACCATATTTTTCTTTCCCATGCTCATCTCGGCCAGCTGCGACATTGTCCCAGCTCATCTTTATTTGAACAGCTTGATGGTATTCTGGAGCAGCAAGGCAGCCCTGCCAGGCAATTCCCATCCTCGTCCACAGCTCCTGCTGGTCTTGGCCATATTTCATCACACAGATTTACAGGGACAGACAGACTGACTTACAGACAGATAGCTGGTGGATGGTAGAGCTCTGAAAGTAAATTCAGACTCTTAACTTCATTTGTTCGTGGTTTAGTTCTTCTCAAGGGTTTCAAAGCAAAAATTAGCACATTTTCTCACAAGATTTCCTTAACAACAAGCTCTGCAGAAATTCCTTTTGCACAAATTCCCGAGATGCAGTTTCAACACAGCTTTATGCAAACCTCATTTTTAAATGGCAGCTCTGATTCTTCTACTCACATTTGCTTTCATGAAGCAACTAGAGATTTTGACAATTGACATTGGAGTGCTCACTATATGTCAGCTGTGACTCTATATAACCATGCTATTTTTCTTCTCTCAAATATTTATCTTAACAATACCTCTGAATGGTTAAGAAGCATTTTGAATTTCCCATCTGTAAAACAGGAATTAGGGAGCCTTCCCCAACGAACCCACAACAAAAGGCAAAGCCTGAACATAAGCACCTAATGTCCTCAAGGTGAAATTTGGACTCTAAATCTGAGCACATCTTTCTCAAACACACTGCCTAGACAAAACATTTTTCAGTAAAAAAAGCAGTAAGTAAGTAATATAGGTAATAATTAAGTAATGTAAGTATAAGTAATAATTATTAAATAATATTTAGGTTTTCCCACTATGCTTGCACGAGACTGAAACCCTTCTGAAACCTCAGAAAAGGGAAGTCTTATTCCTATCTCATGGAAAAACCTGATGGGAGTTACATACTAGGAGGAGTCTTTAGGTCTAAAATCCTTTACAGAATCTGAGCATACCAAAAACATGCTTCCTAATACTGAGTTCAATCCCAAACCCAACTGACTTTGTTTTCAGCATCTAAAGAAAATGTATTCAAATCTGAACAGGAGACATTGGACCTGCTTGGGTTGAATAACTGTGATGGGGCAAGAATTGCATTGACCTGAAGAAAAAAAGCAGCTGCCAGCCTCAGAACACAAGGCTGTGCTGGGTGAAGATGCAGAAGATACAGGCACTGTAGGGTTGGAGCCATAAGAGATAGATTCTCTGGCCACAGGCAGGTGTAATAGCACGTGTTACTGACCCAAAGCTCCCACCATCAGGATGATCCTTACCAAGACAGGAGCCAGAACTCCTCTAGAAAATTACTACCAGATTTTTTGCATCTACTCAGGCAATTGCATTCAATATACAAAAATCTTGATCGGCATTAAGAAAAGCAGATCACTTTGGCCAAGACCTCCCTCTTGCCTGAAGTGACAACTCTGTCTCCCAGCTCCAAGTCTTGCTCCCAGCTCTCAGACTCAGTGACAACTCTCCCTGTGTCTCCCAGCTCCAAGTTTGTTCCCAGCTCTCAGACTCAGTGACAACTCTCCCTGCATCTCCCAGCTCCAAGCCTTGCTCCAGCCCCTCATCGTGCTGTAGGTTCAGTTGTGACAGGGGTAAGTTGTGCTGACAACCATCAGCCTATATCATTGTAATTCCTGTGCAGCTGCTCAGAACTCTGGGCCTCTCCACAGCACCGAGCCTTCAATCAAAACAAATTGTTTGTTTCTTTCTGACCACAAGAAGAAGTCTTGTTTCATCATCTTCTTTGGCTATGCTGCCTGACAGAAAACATGCTATAATCCTAGGAACTCCATGCAGCCCTCTCTGGAGTTAAAGTCATACAGTTGCAGTTTACAGTTCTGACTGACAAAGCAAAATAATTCAAAACTGCATTCGAGGTCATGGCATTTGCCAAGCAAGCCTTCTTTGTAGCCCTCACTGATACACTGAACTCCCCCGTGAGCACGGAGATGAAGATACTCGATGAAGGGTTTTGAAGGATGGCATGAGAAAGAGTTTCCAGGGACCTGTAGTGCACAACATTTGAATACTTGAGCTAGCACAGGAATGGAATGCCACCCAGCTGGCACAGCATGTGGCTCCTCAGGCATCAGTTCAGCCGGTCCACAGCACCCAAAGCTCCTTGGCCCACCCTAGGCTGCACTGCAGATTAGGCTTTCCCAGGGTGATCTGCTTCACTCCTCTGACAGCAGCGTGGGAACAGAAAGAGAAATGATAACATTGGAAACATTATTTTCCAAGTTCATGGTCCTTCTGGTTGCTGGAAGAGCTACCCTGGATGCTCCTTGTGCTTCATACTTTGCTCACTAATGCTGCTGCCTTTGTCTCCACAGTCCCCAGCTCCCTGGCACATCTCCTGCTATAAAACAGAGCCCACCAGCAGAAACTTGTGATAAGCCTCAGCGTGGGTCCAATCCTGCAGTTAATAGAGACAGACAAAAACTATACTGATCTGGGACAAATCTGTAAATTTAACTTCCCATCTTTTGTGTCATCTAACAGTATGTCAGAAGACCATAACACAGTCTGAAAGAGGGTAAGACAATGTGGTTTCCTGAGACTGGGAGGGACTGGAGCCAGTGACACAGGAGGTCTCATCCCTTCCCATGCTCTTCTTTTATTTCCATGCTCCTTTCTTGCTGCTACACATCTAAATTTAGGCTGTAAACTAATTTTAACTGTAAAGGGCATGGGGTTGACTCTTTTGAGTGTCTGACACACTGTAAGAGCAGGGTAACTAAAACACAAATGCTTATGTAAATCCATCTTTGATTTTGTAATCAATTTAGTTCACTAATTTGTTGCAGGGATTGGCTGAAGTAACATGCCAGAATTTTTACAGCCTCTCTGCCATAAAACTGACAAGTGTAGGTTTTCTGGTTTTGTTTTTACTTCCTTTCAAGTGTAATAACTTCCCTTTTCATAAAATGCCAACATATTCTTTTAAAACTGTCAGGCTGCCATCAACCTGGTCATGATCCAGTGCCAGGCCATAGCCAGACAAGATGAGTTACAAGGTAATCTTTTCTCTGCCAAACAATACAAAGATATTGGCACCTTCTCTCACTGCTGCAAATCAGCTCAAAGGGCCACAGAAATCAGAAACCCAAGAACGACTTCTTCCTCTTTTTGGGGTTTGCCTTGCAAGGAAAGTGGTGTTCTGCAAGGAATCGAATGTTTTCATTAATAGCACACTGGCTTCTTCCCGTTCTCCAAGCCTTTTCCTCCACAGAAGTCCTGTATATAATTTTAATGAAATTGAGGACGCCCTCCCCCTCTCCAAGTTATACACTGGATTCCTGAAGACTGGTTTCAAGGAAACGCTGCTCCCGAGATGAAATACAAAGCAGCTGCCCAACTCTGGCAGGGGAGACTGCACAAATGCCACCCAAAAGTGAATTACTACCTCAGCCTAACTGGAAGTGTATCAATATTCCTGCTCAGGAAGGTCATGCAGCACTGGAGACCATCCCCAACATCATGTAGAAAAAATAGTACAAAAGGCCACAGAACCAGAGGATGGACCCCATTTTTTCATTTAGCTGATATGCAAACTGAGGTTTTCCTAAGCTTCTCAGCCGGTAAATTAGTCAGAGTTTTAAGAGAGATCTATAAAGCAGTGGCATTTTCATGTGACTTCAAGACTGCACCTACATCCTTGGCTGCTCCAAATAATCCCTCCAAACTTGCTTTTAAAAGATTTGAGATGTATGTGGATGGTACCAAACTTCCACCTCCTTCCTCCATCTCTCACTTGGGTATTCAAAGGAGGGCATGCCAGCCTCTTAATTTAATAGCTTTGGAAGGACATCAAGAGTTGTGATGGAAACAAGTGCCTCCACACAGGACTTGCCAGGATAAATGCACAACCATCAGGGTCGCATATGCAGAGACCAGGTAGGGATGGTAAGAAGACCCAGTCAGTGTTTCTGAGAGAATATTCTTTTTTTCAAAAATCATTTTTAATTGTATGACCATAAAGCACACAGTCAGCCTAGGGACATCAGTGCATCAATCCTTCCTCACAGCAATCTGTTGCACAACACGGTCCTTACGTTTTGCCAAGCTGAGAAAAGTTCACTGGACACTGACAGGAGTCAAGCTGGTTTTCATTTTGCCTACATGGCACCACTGGGAAAAGAAATTCCAGGAGTCAAACCCTGGTTTCAACTCAATGTTTCCCATAAGGCAGAACAATGCTAAGTTAAAGGCAGGATTTGCATCCACAGTAGCAAAACAGTTAAAAATGCCAAGATGTATTCGAAAAACTGAGACACCCACACACTCTGGCAATGCTTGCAGCAGTAAAAGTATAAATATTAATTTCTTTCAAAACAGCAAGCATATAGGGATATATTATCAGGTATTTGCTGATAATGGTGTGTTATGGAGCGATAATGGTATGGAGGAAAGGTGAAATTTTTTCAGAATGACTTCTCAGAGTAGAAAGCATCGAATTAACTAGTATAATAATGGTATTTATTGCTATAATTACTTGTCATTAAAACAAATATCTACATATGGTACTTGCAGAAAAGCCCATACAATTACAGTATCTATCACACACATCCTTTTTGAAAACTGGGACTATCATTGGAATTTAGTCAGCTTTGGGCTCTACACAAACTATTTAGCAACACACAGTAGCCATTTATCAGAGAATTCCAGCAAGATATTATCTTTGGGAAACCTGAATAAGAATTTCCAGCAGCAGGTTACAGGTCCCCAGATTGGTAAGGGCACTTAACTCCAGTATTCACAATTCCCTTTTATCCAACACAACGTATCATTGAAAAGGTAACATTTGCAGTCCTGTTAGAAATGCCAAGCCCCCACGCATGCAATATCAGAGAGATGGTAGCTGAATATCAAACACACCGAATTTCAAGGAATGAAGTTTGAGACGGGCACGCAGAAGATGATAGGAAATCTTTCACAATACTTCAGCTCAGTTGTTCCGGAAGCATGAAAAGAATGATTAAAGAAAATAAAAAAGAAAGGTGACACAGCTCACTGAAAGCATGGAGTGATTTAGGAGTTTGTCTAGTTCTGCTTAGGAAGCCAAATGAACCACTCACCAAAGGAAAATGATAACCAGTAAGGAAAGGAAATCAGATGAATACACAATTTACACACCGTCTAGATAAGAGATATTTACCTTCAGATAACTTTAAATTCAACTACCGAAATCAAGTATTTCCGGTCTCCAAAACTCTCGTGACTTAGACCAACATCTTTATAGTTCTAATCCGTGTAGTTGGAGATGAAAAAAAAATAAATAAAAAGAAAATTAAACAGAGCTCGAGGTACATACACTCCAGCTCAATCTGTAACTGGATACAGAGCAAGATAAGGTACAGTCAATAAGGAAGTCCTCGGGCAATCTTCTGCCTATAGAATACCCCAAACAAAGTAGTCCTCTTTTTCTTGTTCAGTGTATTTCATTTGAAATGTTTAACTAGAAAATGGGGTTAGATCAAAAACAGATTTTCAGGGAGAGCTGCACTTCAGTTGCACTCCAAAGCTCAGTGCAAAATATTAGACATGCAAGCAACGATGATGGAGAAACCAAGTTTCCACTCTTAAATTTATATAGTATAATTAGCAAACAAGTCTACTCAGAAAAGTATTTTAAATATATTTTGGTGGTTAAGCAGTACTTTCCTATGTGATGACATAATGCTATTCTTTACATCAAACCCAACCTCACTCAAGACTTGCTTTTGACTTAAAGTGGAGTCTAGTAGTATAAAAGCATATTAAAGCTGATGTGAAGTTGAATTTTACACAAGACATCTTGAAAAAAGTGGTAAAGGTTGTCTTGGTGATATTGAAATCCAGTTTGTTTTCTAATACATGAAAAGCCTTTCAAGGTTTCACTAAAGAGAACTATTTAGGTAGGAAAAAACCCTTATGACCCTTGAGTCCAACCACTTCTCCCAGTCGTTCTCTTGTCCTTCCTCCTGTTTCCTGGAAAGCAATGACTTACCACCATAATACTTGTCAGTGGATCACGTAAATCAAAATGTACCCACTGGATCTCAGTGGGTCAGGAATCAGCACCAGAATCATTCTCCTCTCAATCTCCACAACATGGCCTATCCTAATGCCACAGAACTCGGGAGAACAATCCCACAACAACCGCAGTTTTGCACATGGTGCAACAGCCTCGAGGTCTTTGGACAAAGACGTGTGGAGACTCAAAGAGGTGTGAGGCAAAGGGGAGAGCCTGCAGGCGTGTCCTGCCAATGAGCTTGACACCCCTTTCTAGGTGAAAACTCATGTAAAGGGAGGGTTGGTTTGATGCCAAAGCTCTAATAACTTACCAAGTCAATAACTAAGCTAAAAGACCGATCTCATAGAAGACCAACCTAACTCCTCTCTTAAGGGAAGGACTCACTCTTCTTAGGAAAAACCATGTGCTGTTCAGTGAGCATTACTAGGGGCAAGGATCTAGGTGCTGTATGAGGCTCTTGCCTCAGAGAACTCCCAAATAAAGAGGTCAGGAGAGAAGACACAGATTCAGGCAGACAGTCAAAAGACAAAAGGCACACAGGGACAAAGGGCAACTTTGTACAAGTATCTGTAGCAAGCTGTAGACAAAACTGTAGGCATTTTTGAGGTGCAGGTTCAAGGAAGATTTTGAAGGAAAAGAACATGATATAGTTGAACTATAGAAGAGTCCCCTAATATATGAACAGCAGCAGTAGAAGGGAAGCTTGACTTATTCAGCATATGGCAATGCATAATTTTTAAGTGAAAAATAATAAAATAGGTCATGAAATGTCACCAACATACCTTGAGCACAGGGTGATATTTTTAGATTATCTATATTTGTTTTGACATTTCAATATTTACTATTTACCTACTTTCTGACATTAATATTGAACCAATTTGACTTTATTTTAGCAGGCAGTACTTTATTAACACTCTAAAACTTCAAGTTTCCTCAAAAGTGCTTTCAACATGCAATTTGGATGACAGCCAGGTGTGAAAAGCCACCTCTAACTGAAAAGTACCAAGAAATTGAATGAACTTTGGAATGGAGAATATGTTAAGTTCGGTTATTATGAAAATAGAGCAAACATGAAGAATAGCTGTGCCACAGGGAAAAGTCTTACACAGGTTGATTGCCTAATCCACATTTCTTTGGTGGGCTTCTAATCATAACATACTGGTGAGTAAAGCAGTGCCAGTGCTGCGAGCTACATTCACACCAATTCAAACTTGAACAAACTTGCCTTGAAAAAGAAAGAGTCCCGTGGTAATCTCATAGTCCACCTCAATCCCCCCACCCCAGGCACCCCACAGGCAGCAGAGGATCGCTTCCTGCAACGCAAATAGGAGTGGGAAAAGACTGAATACGCATTGAAACATTTAGCTAGGAACTTTTTAAGAAGCATTTACCTTGAATGCGCATCCTTTTCCTCCTCAATGCTGGACCCACATGGGTGAGCTCACAGCGCTTACTGCGGCGGCTCTCTCCACTTCAGCTCCAAGGGGAGCTGCAAACCTTCACAACCACCTTTTGCCCTGGGTTGTTTGCCTCAAAGAGAAATAAAAAGAAAAAAAAGAAAATAGAAAAAACAAAACAGGGCACAGAATTAACACTGTCCTTTAAATTGTCCTTTTCCCTGCTGTGGCTGAGCAGGACCAAGGATTAGCTTTTTTTGCAGAAATCCTCTAGAGGAGAAATAATGAAATTTTGCTCTTCACGGTGGTTTAAAACATGGCCTAAAACATAGATTTTAGGAATGTACCAACAGGAGAGGGGAAGTGTTCTCACAACTAAATGCCTTCTTTGCATTCTTTCACAGCATTCATGGGATGTAAAAAAAAAACCAAAGAAAAATAACTTCTATGCCTCACCTGGTCATTATTAATTACAGAGTTAATCAAACTGGAAAGGCCACATAACCCCATTTAATTAGAAAGTTGGAGAGAAATCACTTTTTTTCACTGTTGCTTTTGCATTTCTTTTAGGCAGGGGGATAATAATCAGAAAGTGTCATTTTCTGACTGCATGGACAGGCAAAAGCCAGAACTGACTTATTTAACATGGGAGGAATAAAGGTGAGATTTCTGTTGAATGGCAGGATAAAACGAAATATCTGTCATATTAACCAGAAAGAAACCTGCTATCTACTGAAACTCTACCGAGCAGAGTGTGACCCCACTTACACAAAGCTTGAATTACAGGATGTTTGTCGTAACAAACAGAAAAATCCCAGAGAACCCGAGGCAGGGGTCAGGCTGGACAGTCAGGCAGGGCAGTATGCCACAGCTCTCTCCCCAAGCTGCCAGCCTTTCCCTGGTGCAAAGACCAGCCCTGCCAAGGAAACATGTGTGATTTGCCTGGCCAGTCTCCTTCTCCTCCCTTGGCCACAGGCTGGGAGGAAGGCAGCTGTCCTGCTGCTCACCCCACAGGAAGCTCCAGACAGGGGAAAGGGTAGGCCTGTTGATGGGAAGAAACTCCCTAATGCACATAAAGAGTCAGTGCACTGTGGCAGAGGGATGTGAGGAATGACCTTGCTCCTTTTCTGTCCTTCACCTGCGAGGCAAGGAAGTCACAACAACGCTGCTGTCATTTGTGCAAGGTGAAAAGTCCTTTCCTACCACCCTGAGTCTCTAAATGATCATCCGGAGAAAGCTTCCCAACGACCAGTTCTCAGGTCCTTAAAAGAAGGAGCTGGGAAACTTAGAACCTCATGCACTCCCAGGATGGTTGAGGGCTCCCCACGACAGGAAGGACCTGGATCTCCTGGAGCAGGTCCAGTGGAGGGTAACAGAGATGATGAGGGGACTGGAGCACCTCCCTGATGAGGGAAGGCTGAGGGAGCTGGGGCTGTCCAGCCTGGAGAGGAGCCCCAGCTGAGAGGGGACTGCTGCTGCCTCCCCAAGGACTGGGGGTGATCCATTAGAGAAATAAGGCAGCACAGAACATGGAAAGGCCAGGCACTGCTTTCCACAAAGAAACGGCACGTGCTGTAACTTAACTAATCTTCTTACAAATTAAAAAAAATAATAAATTTAAGGCCTAGTCCTAGTCTTAGCTAGTCTTAGTAAGCAATGGCATATATAAGCCATAGTCTTAGTGTAAACCACTTGCTTTCCAATGTATTTGGGTACCATTATCAAAAGTGGATGCATACAGCTGAATGACAGAACAGCTATAATTGAGGGAGAAATTTGGCCTGGTCTCAAAAATCAAGCTAAAATTATAGTTACATCCATACTAAGTAGGAAAAAAACCCAGCCATTAGTTTCCTAGCTTAAATCTCTTGCTGAAAACACACTTTAAAATCTGATACTAAACAGCCCAGCCATAGTCCTGATACAAAATACAGTACTACAGATGACACACCAGGAAAAATAAAACAAAATTAACATACCAATGTTTGTGGCTGGACCACTGTACCATTACTGGCATTTTGCTTATGTAGTGATTCCATTGGTGTTTTGCATTACATGGCAAAACCATAGGTTCCCCTTCTAAGAAAAGAATTGCTTAATGTGCCAAATGGTACATCTGGAGAGATGTACTGCCAGCCTGCAACGATAACAACAAAAAGAGATTAATCCAATGTTTGCTGGCTAGGTTTCTAAATGATGATGCTCCTCACGATATTCCTATTAAGAGTCATATTTTGGTAGTGTATTACCTAAAGCTTTCAGGCTGGAAAGCATCCTTAATTCATTATTCCATGGCTTTTTTTTTTTTTTGCAAATCCAACAGCTGCAGGGGAGATGACTGTGGGTTTGGCGAGATATCATTTGCTTTAGCTTTTCAATTAAATTATTCTGTGACCTTTCACTGTCAGAGACACTATCAGGCACAAAAATTGTTTGATCTTCAAATGAGTAATTTAAAATGAAGCCTTCTGCCTGATAGTGTGGATTAAGTGTCACATGGTGTTTAAGATTCAGCACATGTATAAGGGAAAACAGGTAGAAAGGACCTACTAGGTCATACATGATCCATTATAATACATATTTCCAAAGCCTATTACACTACAACCATATAAATTCTAGCAGGCCCTTACAAGCAGTGACTTTGCTACTTCTTTAGGAGGTTCCTGCACAAATCAAGCTTCTCCTGGAATGGGATTCCTGAAGGAGAGGCCTCAGTGCCCCTTGGCTAACTTGTTGCAGGGCTCCGCGTGGCTGAAGCTGTGCTTCCACACGAAAACTTGCAGTGCAGCACACCTCAGCTGAAGCCTTACATTTAAATTATGCCTCTTTTTTAACAGTACTTTCTTCCTGACAATTTCACTGAAAGGGGGAAAAAAAAAAAAAAAAAAGACATCCCAAGCATTTAGACTCCAGCGACTCAAGTTTACACAGAATGATACAAACCGTAGTCAGATAGGCTGATTTGACCCCAGTAAATTAATTGTGTGTTAACAAAACACCACCTCTGCCAGCAGAAGGAACACAGCAGATGTTGTTGAAGATGCTACTGCAGTAGAGAACATGACTAACCCAGGGCAGGCTGGAGACACCACCAGCCCCATCTGTCCCAGCAGACAAGGCAGGGACATGGAGGTGCCTCAGAGCCAGGCTCTGCTGTGCAACAGCTGTACCAAACCATCCAAGAGCACAACAGGCAGAGATGCAGCTGTTTCAGAAGCTGGAGGACTTCTCTGGTTCTGAGGTTTGTAAAAGTCTCTGCATTACAAAAGGCCATCCAAAGAATATGAGTGATATTTTTTTCCCCTGAAGGTGAAAGGTTTTCCAGCTGAATACTTCCCTGATTCAGAGGCTCCAGGCATGCTTTGGGGGACTTCTGGAAATTGGCCTACCCTATAGATCTTGGAGCAAAAGTTGCTCAAAACATTGTTCTGGAGTTGTCCATAACCAATCTGAAATAGTCTCTGGATCATTTTAAATACTCAGTGGGGAAAAAAAAGGTGATTCCTTTTCCTAATGAATATTTCGTACCAAAAAAATTCCAGAGGGCAAACTGAGACAGCTGAGACAAGATACTTCACAGGGCAGTAGAAACGTTTCAGGGATGACACATCAGTGCATGTGACAATGTAGACACAACACAGGTGAAATATTTGAAATTCTGTAAACTCTGGGTCATTATTACACCCTGCTTAGGGCTGGAGGGGTGAGAAAAGATGTGGCTCTCAGGATTCCATCCCTCAGAAGCTGCCTTTATGCTGGAAAATTTCTCATCAGCTAGAACAAAGACACTGCAGGGTGGGAGTGGGGGAACTGCTGGATTTGAAAAGCACATGGATGGCCCCATGCTGCCCAAATCCCTGCTGGTCCGGGTGTATGGGACAGTGCTGTAGATGTCTACTGGGGAGTTACACTACTCCAGACTTCAACTAGGTAATTACCACCTCACATAATATCAATGAATACTGAAAAACACAATCGGGCTCAAACTGAACTTCTCAAAAGTCTCCATTCATCCTCTCCCCCAAATGGACAAATTGCCAATTGCCACAGGAAGATTCTGTGTGCCTTTCCGTGAAGAATGTAAATGGTTTTGACATTTACCAGTGCTTCCTAAAACTGAAAGCACCTCCTCATAAACTGACCATGCACTTTCAAAGACAGACTTGAAGGTTGCATAGTTTGGCAAACAAACCCACCTGTCCTCCAAACATATTGACATTTTTCCTCTCACACAGCAGTTCCTTTATTTTCCCAAAGATCAGAATTTTTCCATTCCAGCAGATATTTTTCAGGATTGCTCTTTAGCTTCTTCCTGAAGAAACATGTTTGAAAATTGATCTTATCTAAGTTATTTCCTTGTCTGACACAGAATATTAATGGAAGGTTGAACAACGAATTCAGAGCAGCATGCCTGTCACCAAGGGGATGAGGAGTGCCTACAGTTAGACACAAGCTATGGAACTTTCCAAACAGCTTTGGAAGGCTGATCTCTACAAAGCCTTATATTATTTATTTACTTTCAATGCCCAGACTTGTGCTTCATTTTATTGAACAATCAGCCCTGAAGTCTTCCTGGTGGTGTTTAACATGTGTCTCTTATTTTAGTGTCAGACATCAAATCTACAAGTCTAGCTCACACAACACGCATCATGAATTTCTGCCTAACTTACTTTCATGCAGTGAAAACATTGTTTTCCCTGAGAAACAATGTAATAGCAGAAGAACAAAGTTCACAGTGAAAATGCTGTGGCATGGTTTTATCCTATGATAACACAACAGCTCTTCAATATTTAACTTTGATAATAACAGCTGAACTAGATACATGCTCCCAGAGACACAAGCTGTCCCAGGCCTGGCTGCTTCACAGATGGTGGATGCAGAGATTAAGTGCCTGTCTGGAAGTAACACAGGAGGTCTGTGGCAAAGCCAAAAACTGATCCAAGACCTCCCAATTCCTCTCCATTGTGTGCACCACAGGGCTACTGTGCCTTTTCACTAGTGCTGTTATTCTGTACCTGTAATATTGTTTGCCCTCACCCAGCTTTGTTAAAATTGCTCTCGACACATTAAGAAAACAGCAGCTCTCACCTCCAACAACCCCCCTTGTGTTTGGCCTCACAAGTCCCAATCCCCCCTCAAAGCTGGGGGAAGGTCCAGGCCATCTCCCAGCACAGCTCCCAGACACACAGCACTGACATCCCATCTCTCTCCCATCCTACAAACACAGCCCTACAGACCTCCCACCTCCTCCCAGCCCTCTGAGCAATCTGCCTCACAATTTATTTGCCAAACCTGCAAATCTGGCAGCATGGTGTGCAAAGTCTCACCCACCCATTAGTGTCCAGAAGGAATCTGTGGCTCAGGAACCCCTTTCATATCCAGTCTGGGAGGCCCATGCTCACCTGGTGCCCAGCAGCTCCAGCTGTAGGAATAGCTGCTGCTGCTCTTTTAGGGACCTTTGCAGGTATATTTTTGCAGATCTTCAGTTCTAGAGAAGATAACCCCAAAGCCTTCACCTTTTATTTGGGATAACTGAGAACATGGAAACTGAAAGACGGTATGGGAGGGATTCAGAAAAATACAATCAGCTGTTAACCACTCATGTTACTGCGTGTCAGTGGGAAACAAACACCAGATGTGTGCCCTCCAAAACCTCCCAGATGTGATTTGTCCAGAGCTGTAATACAATCAGAAATACAATCTAGGAACTGCACACCAGTGTGTCTTGGCACTGATCATCACAAAACAGCCACTGCACCTCATGTTCACACAGGACTGCCTCACTCAGGGCCTTCCTAAGTGAAGGGAAATCATGGTGTGACAGAAGCCATCAAATCCAGCTTCCACAAACCTGCTAAAAATGCTGAAGGAAAAAAAAAAAACCATGAAAAATGTTTGCAGGGAGCAGTAAATGAATATGGAAGTCTACAGTACATCTAAAATCTAAAATTAATCACTATTTTAAAACAGCGATTCCTTCCCTTTTTAAGACCCCTTAGTTTTCACAAACACACATACCTGTTTTTATTGTTGCATAAACCAGCTCATCCAGATTTTTTCCTATTAGCCAGATTCTATAACTTACAGTAGATGAAAAACAAAAAGCTGGATCCTGTCAAAGGATGCGAGATAACTTGTGATTATAAAAGATTTCAGGGATGAAGTTTCCCAAGTAACCACGGAAAAGCCACATATTGATCACTTGAGCTCAGAATTCTCCCTTTCCCAAGGGAAAGGGCATAAAAACATGCATCTGTTTATATCAGAGGATATTTTTTGAGAGGAAGTGGTAGAAAGGATGACTGTAACAGTGCCCTGTCCAACATTATTTCCTGGAGCTCATCTGCTGATGTTTCAAGTGCATCTGCACAAAGTGTACCTTTGCTAAACTTCTCAAAATATAGGAAACCTCAACTATTTCAGAACAACAAGATCAAAATTAGCTGATAATGGATATGTAAAACCAAAGCCACCTTTTCCCTCTCTCTCTCAGTCCACCTGCAGGAGCCAGCAATGCATATCCAAATTTTGCTGAACGCATCAGCAACAGTGCAAACATGTCATTCGTAAATCTCAGAACAACATAATTTATTTCATTAATTTCTAATCCCTGTCTCCAGCTGGAATAGTTCCCATAGCAAACTCTGGAAGCTTTGGAATGGCAGTGACAGCAGAGAAGGGGAAGAGGATTACCATCAAAGAGACTAACCTTACAGTGATCACTTGCCAATATTAGCATTTGCATAATATTTTTTATACAGACATAGAAACGACAAGGAAATATTCTTTTCAAACTATTAAGTCATCCCAAGGGTGACGGTTTTGAAAAAGTAGAATACCTTACACTATCCATTAATTTAATTGCACAACATGAAAAACAGCACTGTGCTTTCCCCAACAGGCACCAAATGGAGAGGCCTCTTGTGGAGACTCACGCTGTTCATTTGATTGGTAATTCCTGGAAGACACTCTGTCATTGACATATTATACTCCTGCTCTACAACACATTGGACAACTCGCTGACAATTTCTTTCTCTGAAAACCTGCTGTCACTTCAGGGTGTGCTGGGCAGCCTCCAGCACGTAACAGGCTCCAGAAGACTCTCCTAAACTCCAAGTGCCTTTCAGGCTTTGGCAGTGACCAAAACGAGAAGGAACAAGATTCTGAGCATTTTTCGTGAGGGTTCTGCATTTTAGCAACTCAAAAACTGGATCTGTAATCCCATTCATTTACCTCACCAATAAGACAAATTGGGGGTTTTTTTTTGTTGTTTAGATTTATTTTCATGGACTGATAGGGGATATCAGGATGTCAGTGAGCAAAATTGAAGGCACCTGCTTGGCATTCAGTGCCTGATAGTTTCTAATGCCAGAGGAGGAAAAAACAGTTAATAAATAAAAAGAGATACGTGGCTGTGGCACAGGGACCCTTGGGATCTGGCATTTGGAGAACCAGCAGTGGATCTGGCACCCAAGGAGAAGCAGCACTACTCTTGCCTCCATACCAGCTTTCACCAAATCCTCCCCCCATATCCAGCACAACCTTCACAGTAACAAGTTGTCCTTGGTATGACCCATGTTTCCAGCTACTGAAGTCCTCCTCTCTTCCCCCTATTCCCTCAGAAGGCATCAGTTTTCTATTTTAAAAACATCAAGTCACCCTATCTCAGCTGCATTATAAACAAAGACAAACAAAACAACCCAAAACAGTTTTGTGTGTGTGGAACAAGAAAAAAACCCACTTCAAACCCAAAGAAGTTTCCAATAAGTCATTCATTGAAATTCAGGAAGAAAAAACCCCAAAGGGTAAAAATACCCCCATGTATCCAAGTTCTCTGAGGCCATTTCTTCCCCTCATCTGTGTTCCATCATCCTCTTCCTTATCCAAAAAAGTTGTGGTGTCCGTGGGAGTATGAAAAAACATTGGTGTGACCACGGAAAGGAACTCTCTGTCTGGCAGCAGAAAGCCATGCGTTATCCCGTCTCCAGGAACTCAGCCTTCCTTCGACGGTCATAAATATTCTCTGATGACAAAGCAGAGGGTAGTCATTCAACCAGACTGAATAATACCGTACAACCCTGAAAAGCACACTGGGATCCGTGTTCTGTCCCCAGCCACAACAAAGATCCACGGGAAAGGACCCGACTGGCCTCGCGTAGGACACCCTGCGCTGCCACATCCACCTTCAGGGTGACTCAGGCAGGAGCGCTGGACTTCTCTCTTTCAGAGGTCTCAACACACCTGGTGGCCACAAAATTTATCTGAGGGCAGTGTCATCCAGAGCAGCCCTTGGTGAAGGACTTGGGGGTGCTAGTGGGTGAGAGGTGGACATGCCCCAGCTCTGTGTGTTGAGCTGAGCGTGATCAGCCTCAACCACACATCACTGAATGACACAAAGGCTGAAGAAAGCACCAAAGCAAAGGCCATCTCATTAATAATAGCTAGAGTATGCTATTAGTGAGTACACGAGCTGCTATGTCACCTTTTTACTTACACTCCGTCCGTGGGAGTTTTTCAAAGTTTTACATAACATTTAGACACAGTTTTTTTAAAGGGAGGGGAAAAAAGGAAAAGACTCATTACACCATTAACTTTTAATCAAAGATCTCCTAATTTTCAGGACAGCATTACTTGACATCTTGTTGCATAAATATTCTGCTTGTGCAAGTAGATCTGGGAATGATCAGTAATGTAAGTCATAGTCTTGCCAAAGTTATTGATGAGAAAATGATCTTCATGACCAACCTTACCCTAGCCAGAAGAAAAAAAAAAAAAAAAAGATCTAAATGTAAGTCACTCTCTTCTGCTGGCCTCCCTTTTTGCTCCCCAACCCCCAAAATTACTCAATTTACAGTGAATAAACAAATAATCACTTTATGCTTACCCATATGCCTTCTCCTTTCATGGTAGCCTTATACATTACATTTAATCTTGCCCTTCAAGGTAGAAACAAGTAATAAAACTAACCTGTTTATTAGGCAGTGTAGTTTGAGAATTATACTTGTATTTCTGCCTTTGAGAACGTGAGGCATTGTTGACACAATGGAGGCCAAGCATGCATTTATGGTGCATGATATCACTGTGGGGCTCACAGAGGCAGTTTACTTATTCCACAGATGACTGCCACAAGAGAATGTAATTGCTCAATAATGTGTCAATGTACCCATGGGAAGCATTTAAGTCATCTGAGACCTGTATTGGGAACTTGCCAGGGACCCTAGCACTACCTCTAATTTGCACGAAATGGAGGAATCGTGGCCATCTTCTGCAGAAAGGACAAACAGAACAAGGGAGAAAGTTGGGACAAGTCAAAAAGGCACCCCTTTCTCAGAAAACTGAACACAACTGGAAGGGGAAAAACTGTTCCCCAGATTCAAGAAATAAAAGCTGTAAGACTAACAAACTTCTAAGCAGGCGAGTCAATGTCAGTGTGGTATACTCCAGAACATGAGATGACCTGCATCGGGCAGAAATTACCTCACCAAGAATTAAAGCCTCAGAAATAGATTTAACACCTGACTGAAAAGCTATTTATGGACAATGAAATCCTCATACCATCTCCACCATGGCTTTATTAGTCCTAAATCAAGTTAAACACCCAAGTGATAGAATATTAGTGTGAGGTAAATAACAATTAAAGCTCTCTGAACACTGCAAATCAAGTAGCATTGTGTAGGATCAGCTTAATAAATCAGAGTCTTTCCCATACTTCTCAAGAATTAAAGGGTCATAGGATGAGATCCAACTTTGTGGATGCCTACTTTTAAGCATGTAACTACTTCCATTGATTTTGAGACCACTACCCAAATGCTTTAGTTCAGGTACAGGAAAATATCTGGGTGAGCGAAAGCTTTGGTAAGGAAGTCATCACTGGAAGCTTTGAGAAGCTTTTCAAGCCAATGGAAATTATAACTCTCTCTAATAAGACCCACAACAATGTAAAGAGACTCTGCTTCTAAAGTGAGAATGACCAGAGTCCCCAGAGGCTCAAGCAAAACAGGAATTTACAGCCTTTCCCAGCATCCTATTGGAGAATCTTTCATGAATTTTCCAAATGGTTTACAGGATGTTTTCTGTTCACCTTTCCTCAAGACACAGCTCAGAAGAACCTGTCCCCTTTTAGCACAAATGGGATCAGTCCCCAACCCCACAATGAGTCAAAGGATCTGACTGAAGGACATCCACTGTGCCACACCATGATGCTCAGCTCAGGGCCCACGTGTGACCTACTCCACGTTAAAAAAAAAAAACAACAAAAAAGCAAAAATCCTAGTTCTGCTAATTTCAGGTTAGTCTTTCAATCTATTTTTTTCCCCCCCAGCTCTCCCCCCACTTCTCCCCCCCACCCTGATCTGACTTTTCCCATTTCAAATGAGATTTAGAAGTCTGCCTGATGGCAGGTGGGTGGAGGCACTCCAGATACTCTGTTTGTTGGTAGCCCAGCAGTTATTTGCGGCTGACTTTTTTGGTTGCCCACAGGAATTTCCAGGGTGGTGTAAACAGACAGATGTGGGTTCTTTTCTGCTATATAGATCACACCATAGAGAGATATCAAAGGAAAAAACCAAACCCATGAATAATGCACTAGTGGGAGCATTTGAAGCTCTGAACTTTAAAGACTGGGCTCTGAATTTATTCGTTTAATTGTTGGGTATGGACACTTAGGCCACCAGATAGCTTTTGAATCAAAACATCACTGAAAGGTTTCCCGAATATTTAAAAGTTTACACAAAGTGTTAGTGGGCTCAAGTACTGGCAAACTCCAGGCTGGTCCCGCCCTGACAGTACTGCCCTAATCTTACATGCTAAAATTGTTCTTTCCTTCTTTCCCTCAGTAGCACAGTGGTTTGATTTTTACTTCAGTGAGGCATCTCAACAACTACTCCATGGCTCATTGCTGCTGTAACACTGGGAAGCTGAAGAGGAGGGTTTCAAAGGTGTGGATTAGTAAAGCTCCACTGATTTCAGGCTAATTCATACCAGCCAGGAAATTCTGCCCCTTGTTCTCTTTTTTTTTTGTTTGTTTCTACTGTTACCATTATGCAAATGCTACTTTTGCCACATGATTTCCATGTGCCTTGTGCTCCAACAAGAGACACATCGTGGCATTTTTAGCCTTGAGATGAACAACCAGCCCATGAGTAAAATCACGTTTAGTCAACGGTAAAACTTCTTAATCGCTCTTACTCTGGAGTTTCCAGATTTTCTCATAATTTATTTTACCAGGAGGATTTGTATATGTTTCTATCAGTCTATTTTGGAGCATGGCAGGTCACAGAGGCACTTTGGTTCATGGCTGGACATGGATTATTTTAAGTAGGAAGAAAAAGGAGTCTTGGTTTTAACAGCCTTGCATTGTCATCTTGCGGTTGCAGTGCTCAGTTCCTCACCCTTTTTTGAAATGCCTTGAACAAAAATTCCATTTGAGCAGGAAGAAACAGTGATAGCCTCACTCCCAGGGCTTTGGTTGGCTGGTTTGGAGGCCTCTTTCCTGACATTCTTGAGACAGCTAGACAGCAACCTTGCCAACTCCTTCCACTTTTGTTTTTTCCATGTCCTTCCTTCCTGAGAAGAAAGTGTCACCTCCTCCATAAAGCCATCATGGTTCAGAAACTTCATCTCCTCCAGACTTACAGCACGTCCACTACGAACACGTGCTCCAGGACAAGTATTCAGGGCAGTGTCATGCACAGTCCTCCTTCCTGCCTGAGCTTTAAAGAGGGAATCTCTGCCACCATCAGCTCCTGGAGAGGGACACATCTGTTTCACAACTGAGGCAAATCACATCTTCTTGACTTTACCCACTAATCTCGACTTGCAAACAGCAATTATTTTTGCTTCTTTTCTGGACTGCTCAAGACACCAAACATGGGATTATCCTTGCAGACCTTCAAAGATCAATTTCCTGAGCTTGTCCAAAAGACAAGAAAAAGCCCTGAGCCAGGCTTCTCTTCATGCCCAGAAATGGTGTTCCCAGCCAGAAAGCTGCTCTCCCACCTGTTTCCTTAGGTCTTCCTGCTGGATAAAAAGAAACCATATTCTGCAAAGATAGCCCAAATCCATCCCCTCCCAGTGAAGCCTGGCCAAATCATCTATCAGTGAGTGACCAAAAATGAAGGAATCAACCTAACTAGTTACTTGGATGCACACAGCAGGATGTTACCCCAGCTTAAACAACAGATTCCAAAAGTTGCATCCCTGTC
Source organism: Tichodroma muraria (assembly GCA_013390105.1). Classification (NCBI taxonomy): domain Eukaryota; kingdom Metazoa; phylum Chordata; class Aves; order Passeriformes; family Sittidae; genus Tichodroma; species Tichodroma muraria. Next base: position 20,517 of record WAAG01053384.1, on the reverse strand, counting down.
CTCAACAGGCAATACTTAGATCTCCTAGTATACAAAATCCTCCTTACTGTTTTACCAATACCAGGAATCAAAAGCTTAAAAAACTACATTGTTTCTATTTGTGCTGTTCACTTCAGTCATTTGTCTCAGATTGGAGTTAAAAAATCCTCATAAGGTCACTTTTGTTACATTCAGTTTCAGCATCCCTATATGGGCTGCCAATACCTTGAGGAAAGGTTTATTCTTACAGAAACCACAGTTGACATTAAGAGTTAGGGGCAAAAAATAAAAAATGGGTTTCTAAAGGACTTAGTTTAGTACTTGGGGAAAACCCACTGTATGTTGATTAGAATTGCATTACTATTGTTCCCCTGAATGAAATCTAGAGTGCGAAAAATGAAAATGAAATCCCCATTTTCAGAAAGAACTGTCTTACAGCTTAAAATGTTGTAAACCACATTTACTTCAACATTTCTTTTACGTGTGAAAATTTTCATGATTTTGCAAACAGATTGCCAAAGATAAGATTTGTGCATTAACCCAAAATCTTACTGCCAGCAGAGGGATCCTCTGTGGGCTTTGGAATCCATTAAAGCACCATTCAGAATCTTTGTGAGGGTTACACTCTAAAACTCCCAAAATACAAGATATTTATGCAAGGTTTTTTTTCAGCTATAAGGGATTTTAAAGGGCAAGAATTATCTATTTTGTCCTCACACTTTCAAAATGACTACATTTTAGTTTAGCTTCAGAAAAAAAACAAACCAAGCAACTTCTTCAGAGATAAAATGTAAAACCACTTCAGAAAGAAGACTCTAAAATAATGGGGTGGCATGGAAACATTGGGACCTGAGAGTTACCAGAAGTGTGACTTATCAAATGGACTGAAATCACAGACTCATAAAACCATTCTGGCTGGAAAAGACTTCCAAGACCACCGTGTCCAGTCTGTGCCTGATCCCCACCGTGTCACCCAGACTAGTGAGTCACCAGCACTGAGTGCCACGTCCAGTCGTTCCTTGGACACCTCCCGGGATGGGGACTCCACCCCCTCCCTGGGCCATCCCTGCCAATGCCTGACCACCCTTTTGGGGAAGAAATTCCTCCTGATGTCCAACCTGACTCTCCCCTGGCACAGCTTGTGGCTGTTTCCTCTCATTCTGTCCCTTGTTCCCTGGGAGTAGAGCCCCCAGCCCTCCTGGCAGTCCCCTCCTGTCAGGGACTTGTGGAGAGCCAGAAGGTCCCCCTGAGCCTCCTTTTCTCCAGGCTTAGCCCTCCCAGCTCCCTCAGCTCTCCTGGTGCTCCAGGCCCTTTCCCCACTTCTGTTCCCATCTCTAGACTCACAAATGTGAAGAATCTCATTTTTGTCATGCTTAGCAGAGATATCAGGAGACAAATCTGACTGTGGGAAAGTCCAAATCCCCGTGCACGGAGATGCCCTTGAACCCAGGGGCTGATAACCTGCAGAGTGCAAAAAACCCAAACCCACACGGGGACTCGGCTCAGCACTTGGGAGCAGGACGAGCTGCCACCTCCCCAGAGTGCAGGAACACACATCCCACAAGGCCAGCAGCACCAAACCCAGCTGCTGCTGCTCCAAGAGCAGCAGGGACCACCTCTGACAGCAGGAGCAGCACACGCTAATTCCACCCTTCCCCTCGCTGCCGGCCCTGCCAGCCCGGCTGATAATTGGCACTAACTGCAGCCGTGGTTGCTGTGATGTGGCAGCTGCTTGCCAAGAGCTGGACTGAGACCACCAACTCACTTCAGACAGGCCACTAAACACCCATCTGAGGGTAACCACGAGATCGCTCTCAGCTTGGGTTCGATTCAAGCTGGGGACTTCGAGGTGAAAAGGCTCCGCATTCAATTACCAGTCCCCTGAGTCATCCCATCCACCCTCTATAGTTATTTCAAAGTGCTCTGGTAAGCAATATCTGAGAACATTCCATGTGTTCAAAATGCTAAAAATACACGTCTAAGAAGGCAGGGGAAAAGATCAGATCACTCAAAAGTACATTTTCCTTTCTCTTGAAAAAGGAAATAAAAGAAAAAACGTCATTCACTTTCAAGTTGCTTTTTCTTTTTTTTCCCAAATATATTTTTCCACACCCTGCTTTGCCATTCCAATTAATTTCTTGCAAATATCTTTAGAATACAAAAGAGGAATTGTTCTTGGGGGGGGAAAAAAAAATCTTCCTTTTACCTTTGTATTTTCTAAATAGCTAAATCAGTACTAGAAAGAAGGTGAAAGTACTTGGTGGGGGGGAGGGGGTGTGAGAAGGGCAGCAGGAACAAAACAAAATGCTAAAAGATGGATTAAAAAGGCCCCACACTGAAAACAACAAGTCCCAGGGATTCCACCCAGGGTTTCTCAAACGTACGGATTTGTTTTCACAGCGACGCTGCCCTCTGGTACCCCAGGATATGGTATTTTCAATGCAGCTCCAGAGGGTCACCAACCTATTTGTGTCACCTATCCTGGGATCTGACAACTCTCCCCAGGGGCTCAGTTAAACAAGCCCTGAGTTTTTAAACAAAGTGGGTTTTAATTGAGAAGCACCTGTGGCGAGAGCCTACCAGCATTATTAAAAAGCAAATTTATCACAGTGAATCATAGGAGCAGGAGGTGGGGGAGCCAGCAGGGAGGGGGAGTCCACACGTACGTCATACCTGCAACACAGAACCAGTCCTTTCATAGGAAACCCTTGGAGAAATGTGTAGGATTTGACTGCACCCCACAAAGAGTGTTTTTCCCAACAAGCTGTTCCCAGGGTGCTGAAAAGCTATCATTCATAAAAAATTATTGAGGGGGAAGGAGGTAGCAAAAGGGAGTTCAGGAGGCCAGGGATGCCAGTGGGAGCTGCAGAATGAGACCCTCTGTAAAGCACGCACCTGCTTGTGGCCACCATAAAAGCTTCACTAAAAAACCTAAAGTCCCAAACTGGGGAGGGGGTGGGGTGGTGGGAGAAAGGGGGAAAGAAGGAAAACATAATGAAAGCATGTCTTAGTATAAAAATAAACTTTAACCCATGGAGTGCAGACTCACAACAGATGGCTGCAATTTAGAAAAAAGCCCTGGCAATGAGAAATACACAGAACTGAGGAGGAAACTCTTCCAGACACATCTTGGTATCATCAAACATGGGCTTGGAGCAAAGACTGGAATTGCACCACTTTATAAAGTACGTGGCTAAAAAACCTTTCTAAAACAAAATTTAACGTTGGCCTAGAGAGCAGTTGATAGGAAGTGCCAAGGTCTGTCTAAATGTAATAATAAACAATTCCACTAAGGAAGAGTTTACAAGGCAAGGAGAAGAGAGTGAAGCCAAGTTAAGTGACACACAAATGTTTACAGTGACAAGGGATGTGCTGTAATTTTAATGACACTATTAGTAAGATCTCTTGGTGACTTGTTGCAGTTTTATGCACTCACTTTACCCTTGGTGAGGGGCAGAATGATGTGCTCAAGTCTGTTGGCCCAGTTTAGAAGATTTAACATTAAGGGTGAGGCTCCTCGTAGGTATCAGTCACTAAGGATGCTTTTTACCCTCAGAAAATTACTGGGCATTTTCATCCATTATTTCCTTATCAATGTTTTCCCATTTATTGCACATGTAACACTGTCTTTTCTCCTCCCTTGTTTATGTAAATCAGCCTCACTTCTAATCAAACAGCCTGTGATGTGCATAGAAGAAATGCATGGCGCAGAATAAAGGGGGTAAGGAACATGAATACCAGCCACTCTACATTCCATGTCTGGGAATACATGGGTTTGTAAATGGTTTATCAACAATTTCAGAATTTGCTTTCTTTCCCTCTTTTAAAATCACTGCTGAAGTTAAAACCTACTTCTCCTCTGCCACAGTGCCTTGATCTGCAAGGCTTGCTTCAACTTCTTTTTTTAAGACACTGTCAGCTTGAACTTGCATGCAGAGAGACTATTTACAAGAACATGGTGTGACAGGACAAGGGAAATGGCTTCAAACTGAAAGAGAGTAGGCTTAGACTAGATATTAGGAAGAAATTCTTCCCTGTGATGCCAGTGAGGCCCTGGCACAGGGTGCCCAGCCAAGCTGTGGCTGCCCCATCCCTGGAAGCATCCAAGGCCAGGCTGGGCAGGAGCAATCTGGGATAATGGAAGGTGCCCCTGCCTGTGGCATGGGGGTGGAATGAGATGAGCTTTAAGGTCATCCAACCCAAACCATTCCATGATTCTGTAACTGTTTACATCTCTTTTTCTAGGGATTATTTTTTTTACTCAGCCTATCTTATATATTCTCCCAGCATGCTCTTCCCTTCCTCACTTTAATTCTTACATTTAACAGCTGAAGTTCTGTAGCAAAATGTGGATAGCTTCCTCCACAATTAATACAGAGGTAATCCGAAGCAGAAAACTGATTCTTCTCCCCCAACTCCGCCCCCCCAAAAAAGCCCATGTACAATATTTCCATGACCTGTTCTGTGAGAAAAGTGCCAACACAGAACATGCAAATGCTCAGTGTTAAACTGATTCCTAGTCAGGGTTGTTTAAATACATTTAAAACAAGCAATATACCCAGGATTTATCATGAAAGCCAAATGCTTTAATAAGCAGTCATTAAAGAGCTCACTGTGCTGGCCCTGCTGGGACACTGCAAATGCCCGGGGCAGTTCTGGGCTCCCCACTGCAAGAAAGACCTTGAGGGGCTGGAACGTGTCCAGAGAAGGGAACGGGGCTGGGTGAGGGTCTGGAGTACCAGGAGCAGCTGAGGGAGCTGGGGGGGCTCAGCCTGCAGAAAAGGGGGCTCAGGGGGGACCTTCTGGATCTCTATAATTCCCTGACAGGAGGGGGCAGCCAGATTGGGGTTGGTCTGTTCTCCCAAATAACAGGAGACAGGACAAGGGGAAATGGCCTTAAGCTGTGCCAGGGAGGTTTAGGGTGCTGTTCAGGAAGATTCCTCCTGGAAAGGGCCATCCAGCCCTGGCACAGGCTGCCCAGGGCAGTGCTGGAATCCCTATCTGTTCCGATCCATTTAAGGTGAGGACAGGTGAGTTTTGCCCCAGTCTAAAATTGCAGAAAAGAATTAGATTCTCAGCATAGTGGAAAACAAGATTAAAACCCAAATGAGCTTAAATGTTGGAATCCAAAGCGATCACTCAGCTTCATTTGTTTTTCATAAAGAAGGAAAGAGATAAAATAGCAAAGTAGGAAAATGCCAAGAACAATTACGTGAAGCACAGGAAAGGGGTTACCACCTCTACGAGTTCAGTGCTGGCTTATGAGAGTGCAATGGGGAAAATCAACCCCAGTGAAGTCCCTCCAAGAGCTGCCAGCAAGTCAGCAGCAGAGCCAGAGCAGCAGGACCAGCACGGTGGGACACAAGCAGCCTCACAGGAGCAGCCAGGACAGCAAACAACAGCACAGACAGCAAAGACTCCGGCACTCTGTAGATTTTATAACCCGCAGCAGGTTGGGCACTTGTTTATAGAGAGGCAATGTCATATTAACCTTAGAGAAAGAGCATGTCTGTGGAGAACTCCATTTCTGCCCCCTTAAAGTTCATTGGCTGCTCATTGGTAACCAGGCAAAGATCCCTTGATGTATCAAAAAGTTTGCTGCTTTCTTTTCTCATATATCAAAACTTCATTGCTTTTTTGCCTGATGTACCAACAGTTTATTACCCTTCAAACAGGGTGCCTCATTTTGTAAAATAAAGCAGTTTCTAAAATTTTTGTTAGAGGCAGTTCAAAACTAACTTTCAAAACTTAATATTCAGAGAGGCAATGGAGAAACATTCCCTATTTTTTACTTGTTCACTACACCATCCCTGGAGGGGTTTAACAGCCATGTGGATATAGCACTTGCAGACATGGGTTAGTGGTGGCCTTGCAGTGCTGGGGGAATGGCTGGACTCAATGGTCTTAAGAGATCTTCTCCAATCCAAACCATTCTATGTTTATAATAACTTCCAGTAAACAGTTTCAAAACCAAAACTGCCCAGCACAACAGCTGAAAATCCCCTCTCCACCCAGATTGAGGATTTAGTATGGATTATTTATCTTAATTGCTTTTTCCTCATTACTATGCTATGGATACTACATAAACATGTATTCTGAAAACAAGGTCTGCAGTAGAAAGAGCGATCATCACCACCATTTGTTCTGCTTATGTTCTAGAGTTAACACTACCATGGCAAGGTACCTCTCAATGACTCTCATTACCACTTCAGAGCTTTATAGAGATTTTTTCCCTTAGGTAACACAGCTTTTGTGCTTACTTTAACCACATTTTCAAAACTCCAGGAGAACAAAATGTTTTAAGAACAACCCCACCAAAAAAAAAAAAGAAAAAAAAAAGACATTACCAACTGGACTGTTTGTCTTACAACAAATATTGACTATGAATGTATGCTAAAGCATGAAGATTTCCATAACTCTCAAATTATTGCAGAACTAAAGGCATTGTGTAACAATTCTGCAAGTGAGCAAACAGGTTGAAATACTTCCTGAATGATAAAATGAAAAAATCAAACATAAATCCCTTTTGTGCAATTATGTTTCTACATTAATATTTACTTGTACTCAAAAATGAAAGGCAACTTCAAAGTTTAGCGTAAATGTGTTATGGAAGCCATCTTAAATTTAAGCAAAAAAAAGTGCAACTTACATTGTGTCTTGCTCAGGAACTTCCATGACATCTCCATGTCATCACCAGTGTGGAATCAGCTCCACTTTGGAACTGAGATGAGATGAGATGCTGTGCAGCAAAAAACAGGTTAATTTTAAATGCTCTGGGCTTCCCTTGGTATTTACCTCCAGTTGTGTTTTCCTTTCCCATGAAAATCCATGCAAAACTAGAATTCTCTGATTTCTTTGTATATTTTCTCTTTAAATATTTTAACTATTTAGGTATTCTCTGAATTATATACAACTTTTAGAGCAAGCTGTAAGGCTGCAGAAAACGCTGAGCAAAATCGCAGAGTATCCTTGATTCCAACACAGACTTGATAATCTTGGTGCTCTTTTCCAACCTTAATGATTCCATGATTCTATAAGGCAATTCAAAGCAATACAGTGCTAATCCTGTCCAAATGAAATCTGGGGTGAAAGAAGACAACCCTTTTATCTTAGTCTTGAGAGGGGAGGCTCTTCCTAAAAAGATACTTTTTGGACAGCAAATTTCTTCTGAGTGTCCAGGCAGCAGGAGGGAAGATGCAAACTAACAATAATCTCTCATTTGACTGACAACGTGTCTTCCATCTCCCGGGAGCTCTCCCTGGGCCCTGAACTCCCCCCATGATCCAATTTTATTTGCTTCTGCCTTCTCCAGTCTAGGCAGTTCCTGATTCCGTGTTAGACGGACAGGTCTGAGAGAAAGGCAGAGAGTCTCTCAGTTCCTGCCTTCTTCTGCCAGCACCACCCTAGTGAGGGGCAACAGCTGTGGGGAACGTCCTGTACAGACACTGGATCCATGACTGGAACATCAATTCAGTAAATTTAGTAGCTCAGCCCCCACGTCTCTACTTCCAGTGTATAAACTGAAGTTTTCCAGAGCTTACAATGTGGCCAAGTTCAGGCTGGATTATGACAGAGGAAAATTCACTCCCCTCATTTATATCAGGAATAGCTAAATCTACCAAAACAAAATTGTTTTAGGGATACTAAAGACCTACGAAAAAATCAATGCCAGTTTCTCATCCTCATAAACTGCAGATGTTACCAGAAACTACTGGAAGAGTTAGTTCCCTTAGAGAAACCCATTAGGGCTAAAGCAGCATGAACCCCCCCCCCGGGAATGGTTACGCCTTGGCCAAGCTGCCAGGCGCTGGAACCAGCTCTCGGCACGGAAAGGCTGTTGGCAGAGCGCGGGCAGCTCGTCAGGACCCTGGACAGCACCGCAGGGAGCCGGCGGAGCACACCGCCCAAGGGGGACACGGGGATTTTAAGAAGGAAGCTGGAAGCCCAGGGAACCAGAGAATCACAGAATAGTTTGCGTTGCAAGGGACTTTAAAGACCACCCAGTTCCAAGTCCCCTCTGCCACGGGCAGGGACACCTTCCACTATCCCAGGCTGTTCCAAGCCCCATCCAGCCTGGCCTTGGGCGCTTCCACGGATGGGGCAGCCGGAGCTTCTCTGGGCACCCTGTGCCAGGGCCTCAGCACCCTCGCAGGGAAGAATTCCTTCCTAAACTGCATTCTTCTGCATTGCTTCCTAAACTCCCCCCATTTAATACAAAGAAGTCTACACTAAGAAGACAGGGATTTCAAAGTCAATACAACCCAATGACACAGCTCAAGTTTGGCACAAAATCTGAGGGTAATCTTGGGTAGAGCCTCACATTTTTAGCACTTTCTCATTTGGAAATCAAGTGGGCTTTTTTTTTTTTGATTCTCATTACCCAAACACTCGCATCAACCTCAAAATATAAACAGACCGTTAAATAAAGGTTGTGACAATGGCATAAACTGCCTGTGACTGTTTTTGGGGGAGGGTTGTACTTAAAAACACATTTTACAAGCACTTTAGGCAAAAATAACTTAAATTATTGGAAGCATATTTAAAGCTTTGCAAACATTTCAGGTTATTTCTCACAATTTGCCAGAAAGCTCTTCCAGAATCTCTCCACTTACGATGAAAAACCAACTCCCTATTCACTTTTAATAACAAATGGACCTTAAAAAAAAAAAAAAAATTTAAAAAAATCTGATCTCTATTGTTTGAAAGCACTCGAAAGCAATAAGATGGTCACAAGACGTGATTTGCCTGTTCTGCCCCTTTACAAACTCACTAAAGCTTGCTTTTTATGACTGATTGCTGTGCTGTATTAATCCCCAAGCATATAAAACGAGTCTATTGGAGACCAGGACTCCACTGGGGGAGGACAGGGAAGCTGTTGTCTTCCGAGAATTAATCCATCCTGGAAAATCAAAAGCCAGCCACTCACAATACAGTAATCAGCATGTTCTCCACTATGAAAGCCCTACGTTTCCCTTTTAGAAAACACAACTATTACTCCATTATGTACTGAAACACACAAAACTCTTTTTATTTTTCTTGTGTTTGTTATTATTTGGCTTATATTTACGGGTTCGTGCGTATTCCATTGGTGGGTATACAACCATCAAGTTAAAAAAATCCCACCCTGCCTATTCCCCACTGCTTAAAAAGAGAAAGGGACTCCCACTGCTTTTTCCACAACCAAAGTTCTCTCTGGATTTGCTTTGTGAGCAGGATTTTAACTCTTTATCACCCTATATAAAAGGAAATTCTTTGCATTTTTTCTTTACACAGAAAGCACAGAAAGTCCATTTTCTGTTCAGAATATTTTTTTTTCTCACTTTGTTGTATTATCTAACATGAGTTTCCTAAGGAGTGGTACTAAAATTAAAGTGTTTGAATTTTTCTAATTACCAAATTAAGAACAACTTCAGTTTATTTCAGATAGTGTCATATTTGATGCTCCTTTGTTAGTAGAAGTTTAATTCTTTCATTTTAAAGCTGAATGATGTAGCCTTCTAAATAACTTTTTTCTTTTTTTCCCCCCCATTTAGGCGCTAGAAGTATCAATCTTCCATTGTGTTATGGAGATAAAGACCAAAAGCCCCTACAAACCCAGCTGTAAAATCATATGTGACACTAATGAAAAAGCTATATGAATTCTGGCCTAAACACAATAATTAAGGTTTAAGGAAATCACTGAGAAACCATGTGCTCAAGAAGAACCACAATCACATTTCCATTCGGCCAGCAAAAGGCACCTACCTGTATACGACAGCATTTCAACACAATTTTTAACATGCAACAAAATATTCCTGTCGAGTTATTTTTTAAAAGCAAACAAATCAATTTGCTTATATTCATATTTACTCTTTGCTAAAGCAAAGAACACTTTTCTTCCCTATTTAATTTTCAAGTAAAAAGTCAATTTTGTCAGGAGCAAAAAGAGTTAGTCTTTGTTCCTATTGCCATTATCCCTTTCCAGACATGACTTATTTAATAAACGGCTGTAGACAGGAGTTTTGTATCCTTGCCTTTAAAAACAACAGGTGTCTAAAATCCCACTGGGTCAATTCCATAGCCCCACCAGGTTGGCATGGCAGACATCAACATCCTTCTGTCAACTTGAAACACCCTGAGCAGTCCAGCTCTACTCACCATCAGCTTTAAGCAGTACCACGTGTTTCTCAGAGCTCAAAGCAAGGTGTACTTTTTCCATTTTTCAAAAATTCAACTGAAGGAGCAAAAGCTCATGCACATGAAGGTCTGTTACATGTAATGTGGCATTTAAGGACATGAACTTGCCTTTCTATTTAAGAATGGGATTAAATATCAACAAGAACATGAACATGTTCATTTTTCTGAGGCCTCTGTGTTAGACATGGCCGAAGATAATCCAATGGCAAGTAAAGATAACCATACACAAGTACCAGCAATACTGAGCATTAATTCCTGTTTTGCTTGAGCAGGGAGGATTACATTTTTTTGGCTTCCAGGGCAAAGCTATGGCACACACAGAGTTAACTGTGCCCTCCTCCCCCTG
>WAAG01053380.1:135736-151907 GCA_013390105.1 Tichodroma muraria | reverse complement strand
AGAAGTCCAACATTCTGGCTTTTAAAGTTGGTCACATTTCTGTATTAGGAAAACCAGGAGATTGGCGTCACAGTAGCACATGCATTCTACATAACAAAGGCAAATCAAAAGTCCTGCTACTAATGAGGTTCCTAGCGTAAGGAGATATTCTTATTTCAGCACAGAGAAATTTTATGAAGACTTGGCTTCATCTGTAAATCTGGTCTTATTTTCATGCCCTCTTAACTGCATTTTAACCAGCTTTTTTCCTTTCCTTTTTTCTCTCTCTTTGCATGCTTTATTTCTTTTGTTTGGACATTAGGAGCAAAAGCGTATAGATGGCACCACCCGTGAGGTGAAAAAGGTTAGAAAAGCCAGGAACAGACGCCAGGAGTGGAATATGATGGCATATGACAAAGAGCTTAGACCTGACAACAGGTTGTCTCAAAGTGTGTACCATGGAGCATCTTCGGAGGGATCACTGTCCCCAGATACTAGGTCTGTTTACAGCAAAGCTGTTTGTTATACCACAGTTCTATGTTCAGCAATACTGAGTAGAGTTAGGTGCTTTTACAGGATGGGAATAGTTAGACAAAACATACAACGCATGTTTAAAACATTCTTTTCAAGCTTATTTTAAAGCATAAATGACATAACAGATTCTGTAATGATTCTTTTCTTCCTCAGCTTCACATGAGCATTTTGTGATCATAGTGTTATGTTTTGCAGAGGAAGAACTGTTTGCTGCATGCTTTGTATTTGATCTTCAGTAGCTGTAGTTACAAAGATAATATTAGATAATGTCAGCAGCTCCTCCTTGGTGTCTGGTTTATTGTTTGGTGGTCTGCTGGTAGCTTAATAAATATTTTTCTGTGATCTATTCAGTTAAGAATACTTTTGCTTGTAAAGAATGCTTCGGTGGGAGAACGGTTCAGCTTTTTGATGTTACATTAGTCGAAAAAGCAAGCTGCAAAACCAGATGAGATGTTATTGCTTGAGATAGCAAAAATCTCTGCTTAGAGATACACAGCAGAATTCATCTTCATTGACGGAGATTCCCTTTGGGCTCAGTGGGAGTTATCTGATGTGCATTGAAGTCTTAGTTTTTGCACTAAGCTGGTCTCACCAGAGGATTTTCCCACTTATTTTATTTCCTATGTCTGTTGTGGTTAAATGCTAGCAATAAACAAAGAAATAAATAGAGTCCACTGGAAAAAGTGAATGGCTAGGTTGAGGAGGCAGCTACTATTGCAAGAGTGTGGACTGGTACCTTTAATCCACTGTCCAGTGGAGATTAATTTAAAAGAAAAAAATCTGCTCGGAACTTCGTAATGTTGTGGCCTTTGTGAGAAGTAATGAACTCGTAATTGAAACATGGTATTCGATATTGCTATTGGTCTTTCAATAATGTATTCAGACTCCCTCCTTATCTAAAACCCGTTGTTTGGTTTGTTTTATTTTACAGTTTCTAATGCAAAACTTTGTCCCCTGTTAGTATTAGTGAAACACTGCAGACTGACAAAGCTTTACACAGGTTGATCTAGTAAAAGGTGTGGATTTTTTCATCAGGATTCATGTTTCAGTATTCTTTTATTCAGACTTAACACCTTGCTTCCAGGATTCCTGAATTTAAATTATCATATTGAAATGATTTGTTTTTATCTCCTAGCAATGTCAACATGTATTTGGCTGTTTGCAGATGTGTGTGGTATTTGCAATCTGTGGGATTTTTTAAGCAGAAACTGTAGGATGCATCTTTGTGTTGGATTTTGATGTTATTTGTGTGACAGATACCTTGTACTTACATAAGCCTTTTATATTTTATAAATTGTGGAGTATTTTTTTAATCAAATATCTGAGATTGAGTCCTGAAATCTGTTTTATATCCATGAAGGGTTAATTCTGAGAATACTAGTGAGGTGGAGAGAGGGCTTTGTATTTTTTCACCTTGGAGTAGTCTTAAGCTATAAAAAACCCATACATACAAAATTATGTTTTGGTTTGAGAGACATTTTCATGCTGCCAGCTACTGCATGAGCAGTATTTTGTAAATCAGGTCCCAAAGAAGTGTATTTGGTTATACTGTGGGGTTTTTCCTACTCCTAAAGTAAAAGAAAAAATGGTCGTATTTCTTCTCGTTTGCTAATTGTAAGACTTAAACATTAAATGTTGGCATCCCAGTGTTTGGACTGTGGCAATTTACAATGTATTTGTTATACTTATTGTACTTTAGAGAGAGAAACACAAGCTGAATCCAAACAGAAACCAGCAAATAAATGTGAGAAAAGTAAGAACAAGAAAAGAAGAGTGGGAGAGAAAGAAAATGGGCATTGAGTTCATGAGTGACGCAAAGAAAATGGAACAGGCAGGAAGCATGAAAGAGGACAAAATGCCCAAAGGGTTTGTTATTTTGTTTTGCTCAAAGCCCTGGCTTTTTGTTGCTTACCTTGCTTCCAGTCTCACAGATAAGTGCATCAGTTCACTGTGTTCACTAAAAGCCAGGCTGCACCATTGTTCATTACTAAAACAAGTCTTCACAGTAATGGGATGAAAAGATCCTTTTGCTCCCTCTCTTGGGCTTGTTTGACAGAGCATCCTAGACTTTGTATCTTTATGAACTCTCTGCTCAACTAATACTTACATTCACCAGTTTCTTTAAGCCTTTCCAACAAAATTAATTGTGCAAGCAAAATAAGAAGCATTTTCTGACTTTTGAAATTGTTGTTCTCTGCATTGGTAAAATATGTTCTTCTGCATAATTGCAGGTGCTTGTAGTATTGCTTTTCTTTTTCTGCTGCCATTGTTAACTTGAGGCAGGCTGGTAAGTATTATCATTTCAAACAATGTACTGTCAAAATCATTGACAAAAACCATAAGCTGCCTTATGGCTACTAAAATTCTTGTGCTTTCTGTGGACTTAAAAGAGAGTGGTGCTTGATAAATCAGGGAATCCTCTTGCAAAAAAACTAATGCTGATTATATTCTTTTTAGCTTGTTTTGTCAGTAATTTAGATAATGCCCTGTTACACTCACATAATCTGTTTTTCTGCATCAATTTACTTTTAGGTCGCATGCATCTGATGTCACAGATTATTCTTATCCTGCTACTCCGAATCATTCCCTCCATCAGCAGATAGCAATGCCTTCCTATGGAGCAGGGGATGGTCCACAGTACATGGCAGCATCCCAAAGCCATGAGCATGAATACAGACCACCCTCCACCACAGTACGGCACGCCACTTTAAACAGACCTCAGCAACCACCTCCACCTCCACCCCAGCCTTCAGATGGCCAGCACAGCTCAATACCTGTGGTGCCAGCAGAATATGGGTAAACCTGATCTATTCTAGTGGGTTCTTGGCAAAACCAGAGGAATGCGTGTTTTTCATAAACATCGTAACATGTAATGCATCAAAGAAAAAGACCTCAAATGCGTTAGTTACTTCCTTGGGGAGGACAGAAGAAAATTGGTATGATTTCTGTGTGTGAACTGAATTTAAGTGAAGAAATAGTGAAACCAGAAATAACGAAGTTTGTACTGAATGGAGTGTGTATTGGTGAAGTCAGTATGATTGTAAAATATTAAGGATGCCTAATACAGTATTGAAGAAGGGATAATTTTCCTTTAAAGTAGAAAGTAGTTACAGGATAATTTGGATAGTATTTTAAACTTCAGGAAACGTGCAGAAAAAGTATTATTGATTGTGATTAATCTGGCAGTCTTTGTTGCGTCCCTGAAATGCATTTTTAGAGAAACTTGTGACAGAATTGGAAAGGGGTTTCCCCAGGCACAAATTCATACTGCCATAAGAGGAAGGCCAGTTTTTAATTCAAAACAGAGATTTATCAAATGCCTGTGTAGATATTTTGCCTGAATGCATTCTGAAGGAAGGCTTGCTCCAGAGTTCTGGTTCTTCTGTAGCAAGAAAACATCTGTTTTCTAATGAGTCTGTGTCTGTTCTTTTGTGTAAATAGCTTAAACTTTTAAGTTGTAACCCCAGGAAAGTTGTAGTCATTCTTGCCTGTGTTGTTTTTCACTGTGCAAGCCAAGGTTTGTTATCCTTGCTTGATGCATCCTGGGATAGCATTTGCCTGATTCATGGCTATCATGCTGCAGATGACTCAGTTAGGAGTGACTGCTCCAGCTTGCCCTTTCTCTGTTGTTTCCAGTGTGTAAGACATTACTGTGCTTAGTCCTCAGGTCCATGACCATTGTCAGGGGGTTGCAGTTGTCATACACTAGCATGTGTCACTCAGTGTCATCAGTCAATTTGCTTCAACTCCTGTCTCCTGTATCTGCTTCTTTAATTAATTCATAACTCTTACCAATTCTCTTTTTTTTTTTTTGATTAAGATTTCTTTCAATGACATTTTAACAAAGAAATGATCTCTTCCCTGTGCCTCCTATTTAAATAATCAAATGTATCAATTTAATTAAGTGTTATTTAAACTGATAAATTTGACTGAAGAAGCACATGGGATACATTTACCTTTGGGTAAATCTTTCATACTTTCCATTGTTCTTCATGCCTGTGTCCTCTATTACCTCTTGACCTTCTGTGGAATTGAAGGGGTATAGCCTGCAGTTTTCTTGGTCACTCCTTCATCAAAGACTTGGTACTTAACAGTCCCATAGAGTAGATGTTTAATAAGAAATGCAGCTTTATACTTAACTAGACAGGAGAATTAATATAAAAAGCTCACTTTGTAGAATGCTGAAAGGACATTATCTTTAACATTTGTCTTAAATCTCAGTATATCAGCAATATTTGACAATTCTTACATGGATAATGATTTGTATATTTAAGTCACTAGTTTGAATTGCTTTTGATTTTTGTTTTACCTTAGGTTGCATGAGTACAGTTTAAGGGGCAATAATTTTATAAGTCCTAACTTTGAATGCATTAATTATTTCTGTTCTGTTTTATATAGGATGCTCCCAGCTCAGATGGTGGATTATTACAATCCTACAGGTCCTCCCCCTCCTCCTCCCCCCCCAATGATTCCTTCAGCACAAACTGCATTTGTTAGTCCCCTTCAGCTTCCTGTGCCACCTTCCCATTCTGGACTGGTGACTGGCTCTACATATGCAGCTACTCATCCTCCTCCTTCCGGAGGGCTTGTTGTCACTGCTCCCCCTCCTCCCGGCCCACCTCCTCCCCCTCCAGGCCCTCCTGCTGCAGGTGCATCCCTCTCTTCCTCCCCCATGCACGCTCCTCCTGCGACAGAGGCGAAGCAGGCACCAATGAGCGATGCACGGAGCGATCTTCTGGCTGCTATCAGGATGGGTAAGTGCACACTGGATTTTAGGTATTCCTTTTTCTCGATAAGAACACAGTGTTTTCCACTGAAATGAGTTTATGGCTTCTTTTCCCAAAGATTTATTAACCATAGGTACCACACACTTGTCCTCACATTTGTCAGCCGTGAGGTTGGATCATTTTCTAACACCTAAAGATGCACAGCTTTGTCACGAGTATTCTTTTGTTTGTGTGGACATAATCTAATGAACACAGCACTTATGTTCATTACATCAAGTGCCAGTAGATGTACATGGATTTTTGTTTCTGTTCAGAACTGAATTACCCAACAGCAGGCATCAGCTCAATGATTTTTTAACCAGTGACCTATGGCTCTTCGTGACCTCGCTTACAATACGGAGCTGTAGGTCTAATAGTATTTCCAAATGCAGTTTTGAAAACTTTCATCTGTAGATCGAAATGACATGTAGAGTTTTGAATATTTAGCTTCAACATATTGCTGACAGTTTTAGAAGTCCAGAAGTATTCAGTCTCTGAGAATTATTTCCTGTCTTTTGCCTTTCCCTCTTTCTTGCTGAAGGAGGCTCTCTTATCTCAACGCTTGCTTTCTTTTTTCCCCTCTTTCTTCCTGAGTATTTTGTAAGAATACAACAAACTCACCAATAACAGTGTCAGATACGAAATCTTTTGTCTGAGAGTAATTGTCTCTGCAGGGATTCAGCTGAAAAAGGTGCAGGAGCAGCGTGAGCAGGAGGCGAAGCGCGAGCCCGTTGGCAATGACGTGGCCACCATCCTGTCGAGGCGCATTGCCGTGGAGTACAGCGATTCCGACGACGACTCCGAGTTTGATGAGAACGACTGGTCGGATTGAATGTGGTCCAAGCCTACTGGCAGCTACATTAAATACTTGGCTTCAGTGATTGCTTGGTTAGCAAGATGTAAAGCAGGACGTTGACATGTATTAAGGCTAGTGAGGGAAGTGCTAAAATTGAATTGGTATTATTCAGAATGCTGTAGCTTAGCAACTCTGGTAATAATGATGTGATTATGCTTATGCAGATCAAAAACTTGTCTTACTTTCAGTATTTACTGCATAATACTTAAGTGCCACTAAATGTAGCAACTCCTGTGCTGCGTGCAAAATATGCTGCAGTTGTTGCACTGTTACAGAACCAGCATTTTATTTTACTTTCCTGTTCTTGAAGGGATAAAATATATTTTTTTGACTTCACATCTTATTCTTTTAATTATGTAAGCAACTTAGATACTTGTGAATTGGTCTGGTTGTTAGTCTTTGAAGGCAGCTAACTGTATGGCTGAGTGAAGTGTTGAGTTCCATAAATGTGACTTTTAGCTTTTTTATTAGGTACTAATTATGCCCACCTTAGACTATTTTTAACCACTTCTGGGCTTAAGTTTTTATGCATACAGAATTGATTTTATACTATCTTCCTTTTTATCTTAAAAATGTAGCAGATGATGAAATGTATACTTTGAAGAATGAACCCACATAATCCAAAAAGAATATTTGGTGAGCAGACAGGATGTGTCTGTAACAGTACCAGCTCTAAGTTGCTGGCTCCTTGTTGGGAAGAGTGTTGGGGGGATCTCTGCAGGGTAGCAGATGCATGTCCGTGTTATAAATGAAAATGAAGATACCTGTAGAGCTTTTCAGTCTTATCATAAGATCAACTGGATGCAGGACAGAGCTGATGGAAACCCTGTGGCTATTGCAGTGCAGAAATGCTACTGCTATTACTAAAGATTGGAACAGTGTGGATCTAGCAATCAGATACATTTCACAAGTATTAAACTTGGTCTTTATGCCTGTAGGTATAAATGTGTGTAAATAAGTTCTGTTGTCGTTGATTTGTACATTGTGTAGTCATGTAGCACATTGACTCAGAACTCTTACTTTGAATGTATTTCTTTCCCAGTACATCCCATGGATAAAATACAGGCAGTTAAAGCAGTTTTGATGGCTGTTGAGGTACTATGCCATATATATATACACACACACACACACACTTACTTTCTTGATCCTTTGCTAGGCATAAGATTATGGCATAGTGATGCCATAAATCTGCTTTGACTGTCTGTGTTTTCATTTTTTTTTGTCAGCAGTGCAGTATTAAAAATGGTTTGGTTTGGTTTGTTTCTTTTCTGGACCAAGAGTCAGGCTGCTTCTTTGCCTAATGAGGCTTTTAAGTTTTATTCGTAGCAGGAGAAGAGTTCTTTCCTTACCGGATTACAGTTTTCATCTTTGTAACAGAAGTCTATATTATTCCAGGTCTAACATTTGGTAAACCTCCTTGGTTCTGTGAGGCCCCCCATCTGTTCTTAAAAGAAGTATGTAAAATAAAAAGAGAAATGGAAGGTGATTATCTGACCTGTGTTTACACCGTTAACAGTTTTAGTCCTGAGAATGTAACAGTCTAACACAATGTTTGCATGCAAACTGTTGGCTACTGCATTGCTGTTTAATCTGCATATGATTTTTCAGTCCGTGGTGGCTGCCTTTATGGTAGAGGGCTAACGCGCTGCCTCAGCGCTGGTGTTAAAATTTGTCACACAGAGTATGTGATGAGCAACCACAGCTCTTGGTAACCAGGGGCAGCCGAGGGTACTCACTGATCTCCGTCCAGTTGGAGCTGGTTTTGTCTTTGCCTTAAAATGCAGAGCTGAACTGTGCTTTATTTTGTGTCCTGGAGTCTGAGGTCTGTGTGTCCACCAGGGAGGACAGAATTTAGGCTGTAGCCTGATGGTGGCTTTCATCACTGTGTGGGAGACGGCTTGTCCTTACCATCATGGTGTGCTTTCACAGTGGCCTGCAAAATGATTCTTTGGAGAGGTAGCTGAAGGTGCAACTGGGACCTCAGTGTTACATCACTGCACAGGTGGTGAGAGCACTCAGTGTTCTTTTGATACATGCTGAAATGAAATGTCTCAGCAGAAAATTCTTTCCGATCTACTGGGATTTGATATGACAGAAGATATATTTTATGAGCACAGAAGTTGGGTGTGTCTGAAATTTTGTAATTTGTGCTTATTTTAAATAATAAGCATTAAACAAGCAGTCAGTTGTGACCAGTGAAGATAGTGTAGATTTTTCAGTCATAGTAGCCAACCTGTTTTTCTGAACCTGCAATGTTGTCATTTTCCTTTTGGTATTTTATGGACGAAATGTGAATTGAATTTAGTGATGTAAACACTATTCTAGGCTGTTTTTATCGGTTTTATCATACTTCGGGTTGTGCATAAGTAACAAATATGAATAAAATCTCACTTTTGAGCCTGTGTTTCTTTCCATAGATTAGTAAGATTTTGTTGTTAATCTTTATTTTAACTTATCAATAACAGAAGTGAAAATGTAAGGCTTCCAAATGCTGTCTCTGATCCCAAGGCATGATGTTCCTGGGATGAAGGATGGAGTCTACAAAACCAGATTCCCTTGAGGTACTTCTGCTCCTGCTGAAATCCATACTCGGTTCTTTTGCAGCCTTGGTGCAACCTCCAAGTTCCTGGCTGGTCTAACAAGGTATGAATTTCACTACAGGTAGCTGTAGGGATTTTTTTTTTCCCAGTGAAATGCATTAAATACCAGCTTTGCTTCCAGAAAGAACGAGGCAGAAAATACAAGTTATATCAGCAAGTCTTCTTGCCCACTTTTTTAATATGAAGTCATCTTCTTATTAAAGAAGTGGGCAAGTGGTGTAGGTTAGTGACACCCAGCACACTACTGTAAAATACAAACCCATGTAGGCTTACTAGAAAAATACTTTAAATTTAATCTTTTAATTGTAATCAGATTAAAGCTAGGAGAGGCTTTTCATCCTACTGGGAAGAACTTATATAAACCAATTGTGTAATACAATAGCTTAATTGTAAATTAAACAGATTTGTTTATGCATCTTAGACTCGGTTGTTTTTTGGGAAAATAAATTACTCTTTATTCAGTTCAACTGAAAACCCCAGTCCCTCTGGTGCTCAGTTCTTCTCTCAAATTTACCACTTTATGATTTAAACTTAACTCAAGTAATTTAGAGCACAATTCTTAGACACCAATTCTACATAGAAATTGAATATGCAAGCTTGAAATTTTTTGGTTCAAAGGCTCTCTTAGTAAAGCATTTATAACTGCTTGTTGTAGCTCAGTTGGAGTTAGGGCTGATGGTCGCTCAGCATGCCTGCTTCTACAGCTTTTGTGGTTGTCCTTTGAATTTTAAAGAATTTTCATGAAACTAAACTGAAATGGATTTTTGGGTATTTGAGATGTCTCTTCTCAAGATGAATGGAGAAGAAAAACGCCTTTATTGTAAGGGGGGGTGCATGGTGTTGAGAACAAGCTCCAAATTGAGCTCATTTGTAGTATGCAGATGGAGTTGGGAGGAAGGGAAATGTCTCCTTGAGAAATTGGTTCTTGATGTATTTTTCAGCTGTGTTCTCTCTCCTGTGCTGGGCACTGTTTTAATAATGAAGAGGTGTTCTTTTCCCCTTGAAACAACATACCTAAGGGTACAGCAAAGATGTAATTTCTAAAAATGTTTAAAATCTCACTGTAAACTGAACTGAGTGTAAACCTGATAATGAAGACTTCATTAGAATGTTATGGCTGGAAGCTGAAGTTGTACAAATTAAATTTTGAGCTGAGGTATTAGTTCCTAGCCAAGAAGTAAAATAAATATTAGGACATCTTATCCAGAGATTTTTTTTACAATGAATTTTCTTTGAAGTAACGTTGCACATTTTTTTCCTTCTGAAAAACCAAACAAAAATTCAGCCTGCTTTGGGGAAAAGTGGTTGCCCTGTGGGGGTGTGGATTTTTACTTCTGAGTCTGAAGCATTCCTGGTAAGAGTGAATCTGTAGATACATGAACTCAAGTCCAAGGATTTTTAGCATATTGAGGCAGATCTGCATTCAGGTACTAAAACATTGAGGGTGATATATAGAGAATAAAAATAAGTTATGATCCCTGCTAGAATCCCTCAAGCCCTGGTGTCTGCTGCAGAACAGTCGTGAGAGACTTGAGCTTATCACTGAGCACCCTTCCCAGTTTCCTTGGACTTCAAAGCAAGTGTAGCTACTCCAGAAGGGCTGTGGGTTCCCAATTGACCATCTTTCATTAAAAAGAAGAGAGAACAAGAACACTGAGAAAAAGAAGATCTTTAGGTACAAAACAGGGAGAAGGAATTTCTTAATCTTGCTTTCTCTACTAACAGGCAAAGAATCTCTTTTCATGAACTGTCAAGTCTCTGTAGGTTTCTCTGGAGAAATCTGTGGGTGACAAAGATGTGCACTCCTACAAATGGAAAGCACTCTCAGGTTTGTGCAGGGCTGGGCTTTTCAGCTACATAGGAAGAAAAGTTGCCCCTAAGATTCTTAGCTAAATATAGTAGTCTCTTGGAGATTATTCTTACTGCTGCAGATAAATAGAGAACTTCTTATCTGATTAGCCAGAGCAGGGTGGAGTTCTGTGCTTTTCTCTTGTCAAGGGGTTATGTGCAGAGTGATTTGAGATTAGAGCTGAGGGCAACTGTTTCGAGAGGTCTCAGCAGCTTGTCTTAAGTGTGTTGCCTTTCATAGTCACTCAGCATTGCAGTCTCTGCTGTCGCACCACGTGAAAACTGCTCTGTTCAGCAGTCACTCCTTGCCAGTCAAGTGGAGGGAAGAGAGGCCTGGGAATCTTTGATTTCACTAGTGAGTTTAACTTTCTAGTCCCTTCCCAGTCACCATCTCTACGTTCTGGATGGCCCATGCCCAGTGCCTGTCACCCTTCACAAACTGGATGTCGTCACCCGCCATGGTGGCAGTGCCCTTGCTCTCCTGAGCTCCACAGCCCAGCACGGGCTGTCACCTGCAGCCTGTCCCTCTGCCTCCTCCTCTCGTGAGTCTCATCCTTCTGGTTTTTGGTAGATGGTTTGCACATTACCAGCCAAGGATATCCCCCTTCCCTGTTTCAGCAGGACCTATGGTTTGGTGGGTCGGCCATGGTGTCTTGGGTAGATCCTTTTTCTGTGCTGGTACCAGTGGGTGCTAAAAGGGGTGCTGCTTTCAGGC
The DNA here is from genome assembly GCA_013390105.1 of Tichodroma muraria. NCBI lineage: Eukaryota > Metazoa > Chordata > Aves > Passeriformes > Sittidae > Tichodroma > Tichodroma muraria. The sequence continues at coordinate 140,609 of WAAG01053380.1, read as the reverse complement.
ACAGGGCTTTTCCTCTCCATGGAGGAAGAGGATGGTAGTAGAACTGTTTATCATAGAGTCACACTTCATCACTAAGCTAAGCCTTTCTGAAGTTGCTGCTTATCCCAACCATGTGAGGCCTCACTTCAGACACTGTTTCACATTTATTTGTATTTATTTTCTGTGGTCTGGTTTTAGTGTGTTTTCAGCTATTCCTGCAGTGGTTTGTTTTCCTGTTCTGCTTGTGTTTCCTTCATAATTTAGTATTCTTCCTAAAACACTATTTAGGTTGCCTTCACACAGCTGGATACACTACTTATTGGTTGCCATTATGTTGTAATCATTATTTCTGTCTTTGAGGAAGAAGGATTTTTGTTTGCTTCATGTGCTCAGAATGACAACCAAAATAACACTTTCAAGGATGGCTGTTAAAGTTTCCCCGTAAATTTGTTTCTACGTAATTTGTATTTAGGGCACATTTTGCTGTAACAGAGGTTTAGAAGTTTTGCTTACAGCAGATGGTAAAGTTTTTATATTGCTGTGAAGAACTTTTGTATAGATTCATCAGAATATTTAATCTGTGTCAAGACTGTTAAGATGTGTAATGTGTGCAGTGCCGTGCTGTGATGTGATCTTGATTAGTTATAAATGTTTGCAATTCCTTGGGGCATTTGGGGTTTACCTTAAAATACCTGGATCCTGCTGGCTCACTGCTCCTCCCAGTACCAGTCACTGATTTGCAATAAGTGATGCAAAGCACCACTGTGATATTTCACAAATGTTTTAAGAAAGATAAACAAGATTACTGCCTTGTACCCAACCAACTGCCATCAGCCAAGTGCTTACCTGAAGGAGTATCCCAATTTTGATCATCCCCTGTACTCTCTTCAAAACCCCCAGTGACTATCATGACAGCCCATGCTTTTAATATTTTTAAGAGCTATCTTTATAAGTTGACATGGTCTGCTTAGAAAACCGAACTCAGGTCTACCACAGGCTTTTAAGTAAAGGATGCTCCAGCCCTCACCTGTGGTGCCCCTCCTGTCCTATATTATTTGCTATGTTTCTAGAATTGATGTGAATAATTTATATGGCTTGGTAGACTTACTTCGTACTTTGCTGAAAGAGATAATAAATCCTTACTTCAGGGATTTTCAAATCTAGTTAAAATACACCAAATAGGGAGGCAGCTGCCAACAGCTAGAATTATTTGAGAGGAGATGTGGGAGTTGTCTATAACATTGCTGCTTATTTACTGTTTTAGCCAAGTAAAAGCATTTAAGCATGGATGCCTCACTTACATGGGGAGAATAACAGCACAGATCTGTGCATTCTTCTGTCTCTTAAATGGGGGATAGAAAATAAAGATTTTTAATTACAGAGATGGGGAAGAAGAGAAAGGTGTGGATTTTTTTTCTGTTCTAAACAATAGGAGAAAGTGCTTCGGTGAAATTGATGGTACTTCTCTTTGTATTTGTTTTGTCTCCATACAGAAGCTTCCAAATGGTGAGGCTGTGTTTTAACCTTTTCCCTGAAGATCACCTTCCCTATTTTATTCTCTTCACCTTATCAGATGCAGTGTGCTATGATCTTTCTCTTCAATTCAGCCATCTGCCTGCTTCTGCTTTTTATTTCCTTCACTGATCAGATGAGACATGAGGGTACAAATGGCACTGGCAGCGCTGCTGGCCTCAATACCTGATTAGGATAAATAGGCTTAAGCTGACATTTTAAATAGTAAATAGATCTTTTTTTAAAATTCATGAATACAAAAATTGCTAAAGGAGTCTAGTGAGCTGGTAATGTGTTCTGCTCAGAAAGCATAACATATATACTTAGGGTGGTAGGATATATAAAAAGAAAATGCGGATAAAGCACACCTCTAAAGTGCTGCTCTGTTTTAAGGCTTCCAGATGTGAGCTTTGCACAATTGCTGCAATTACCAGCCTGCTGCAGGTATTGCTTCTCTCTGGGTTCTGGCTGCAACCATTTATTCTCACCCAACTGCTTGAATACTAACAAGAGGTATTAGTGCTGTGGGAAGGATGTAGAAAAATTTGCTGCCTCAGGAAGCATATATGGAATGAAATGGAGAGGTAGCAGGATGAAAAGAACAAAATTTCCCTCCAAGAACATCAGTGATCTTGGCAGGACAGAACTGAAGATACAGGAGGCACCATTAGTTTCTTAGCATGGCAGTTAAAGAAAATAAAGTAGAACTTGAAAGTTCCAGGTCTTGAGATCCACAGCATGGGGACTGTCTCTTCTCAGCCTTAGTGCCTGAAACTGCAGCCTAGACAGCCCTGATGTCAGCTGGCTGGTGAGATCATGTCCAGGTGACTCAGAAGTGGGGCTCAAAGGCAGCCAGCCTGTAGACCGGGGCACGGTAGGTGCTGGGCTTCAGTTCTGCTTCATGCAAACTAAATGCCTGGAGCTGTAGTGTAGTGAGAGCAGGTCTTGTGCCTAACCTGCATCTGGCAGGATTGGAATTCACGTGCTGCCCCGTGATGGCGATTACGGCATGGAGAGATGGAGTGAGCAGATTTGCTTCCAAAGTGCTCCTGGTCCAAACTAAAGTACTGGTGTGGGCTCCAGTGCCTGTGCTCTGTGTGTGACTGCCAAGCAGCCCCATTCTCGTGGCTGTTCACCCTTCCTTGCCACACTCCCTCGCTCCCGGTCGCTGCTGTTGCCATCCTCCAGCATCATCTGTTGCTCAGCCTGGGAGAGGCAAACACCCGTATCTTTGTGCTGAATGTCTGGCAAAGTGTTGGCAGTAGCTGAGGAAGCCTTGCTAATGAGAGGGTGTTGCTGAAAGCAGCGTGGTGCTGCACCTCTCCTACGCAGCCTGAGCAGCAGCCGAAACAGCCGCCTTCTCTGGAGCTCATCCTGGCACATGAGCCAAGTAGGATTAACTAGATAGTAAAAATCTCTTGGCTGGTAATTACACTTCAGTGTTTGATTTACATACAAAGCCAGATAATGCAGAAAGCGTGAAAATGTTTCAAAATGCTCATTCATCAGTTACGAATTCCTGCCCAATGAGATGCTTTTTTACCCAAGAGAGGAGTCTGGCCCTTGGCTCCTGCAACGCTGCAGTGGTGGCAGGGGAGCTGCAGGACAGCACTTGCAGCTTTTGGATCGAAACTAAATAGCTGGGAAAACACTACATTTGAGCTTCCTGCAATTCTTTGTGTCACTTTGACTGGGAAAGAACATGGCAGGAGCAACCTTCCATTATGGATTGCACTTGGATCCTCAGCTTGTACCCAAAGCCTTAAAATCCTGTGACAGCTAATGAAGTGCTGTTCTAAGATTTCTGTCCCCTGCAGACCCACTGGCTAAGAGGGACAGTCTTTCTTTATTCTTTCTTTCTTTAGCAAGAGACTGACCTCCAGTGGACAAACGGGGCAATCATAAGAGCTTGTTCTAATTAAAATTCAGCTGTGTGAGGACAGAGAGGAGATGAAGAAGTTCGAGTTAGAGACAGACGTTCCTCTCTGTTATCTAGTGATACTATGGTAAAAGTGGATGTACAGCAAAATCTCTGTGCATGTGCAACTGTGCTGACTGATGGAGGCTCAGAGTCTTGGTCCTTGACAAACTTGGAACAAAGTGCTCTGAAATGTGAAACTACCACCAAGCTGAAAGCACTGGAGCGACAGGGTCTGACAGCTGAGGAACTTACTGCACCTTGGCTGAGCTCCCACCTGTAAATGTCCTCACAAGTCCCCTGAGCCTGCCCTGGTTGTGAGGTGATGTGACTTTGCACAAATGAAGAGGAGGCCTCCAAGGAAGTAGGGAGAGGTATATGAGTTGCACCAGCTTGATGCTGGATGTTTTAAACTTTTAATTCCCAGAATCACAGGGGGCTTGAGGTGAGAAGGAATCTCTGGGGGTCATGTGATCCAGCCCCCTGCTCAAGCAGGATGACCTAGAGCTGTTTGCCCAGGACCATGTCCAGATGGCTTTTGATGATCTCCTAGGAATGAGATTCCACAGCACCTCTGGGTTAACCTGTGTCAGTGCCCAGTCAGGGTCCCAGTGAAAGAGCATTTCCTGATGTTCAGAGGAAATCTCTTGTGTGTCATTTTGTACCCATTGCTTTCAGTTGTGTGCTTGAGCTCTACAGATGCTGACCATCAATGCTTAATAACAGTGTTGCTGTAAATGCAATGCTTGAATTAAAAAATCTTGAGTCTCTCTTTTTACAGGGAAGATGATGTATGACTAGAAGTGGATGTGCTGTTCAGCTTCTGAGTTTTGTGGTAATAAAAATCACTAAAGAAAGAAGTTAGTTGCACAGAAAGTTTCCATCATTAGACTTCCAGTGTCTGGAGCTGAGCCTAATACAAAACTAGAAAACCTTGATTTTTCTTCTGGAGCCTTGGGTGTTGTGCTTTGAATTTCACCACCCAGTGATGTTTTCTAAAACCTATCAGCAGCCTAATGAGAAATAATCTGAGGGCCTTGTTGGTTTTGGTAAGGCTGTTTTTCAAGGAGGTGAGAATTTTGTGGCTGCCTTTTAGAAAAGGACTGGATGGTCAGAATGGGGTTTAGACAGACTTAAGTTTTCCCACATTCTGTTGTGTGCAAGCACAGGTTCGGATGGATTGATTTGAGACTCATCTCCTAGTTAGGAAGGAAAGTATATTCACCAACAAGAGCTAATGCTCTTTCCTTAGACTCCAGTGCTGCTCCTTTGTGTGGTGGAAGCCAGTCTTAGTAGCCTTTCCACTGCTCTTTCATGGGATCACAGGGCAGTTCAGGCAGGAGGATGCCTCAAGAGTTCTCTTGTCCCGCGTCCTGCCCGCAGCAGGGTCAAGCCAAGCTGCTCCAGGGCTGACGTGGCTCCCAATGCCTACAGTAACATTTGTTCCCCCCCCCCCCCCCCCCC
>WAAG01053380.1:111002-134056 GCA_013390105.1 Tichodroma muraria | reverse complement strand
ATGATGAATACAGCCATTAATCCAAGATTAACTTTATTCAGGTTCTTTACATCACCTCATCTCCTCCGGTTTTAATCAGCTTTGCACGACCAAGTTAGGTCTGTCTTAAATTTTCTGTGCTTACAAAAGTGCAAGAAGAACCAGCAGGTGCAAGAGGACTGAAGTAGGGGGAGGAGGATGACAAAATTGTGGAAGTGGGAGGAAAATAGGTGGCTTTTTGGATGGGCTGTTTTAGTAGCTTGAAAAATTACCTTTTTCAGAGAACACATAATGACTTCCAAGTAATTTACTCAAAACTGTGACTTCTTTAGACTAAGGTTTTCCCAGAATTTCTTGGGGATTAGAAATTAAAGCACTGAGACTATTTGATTAATAACCTTCTGTAATGCAGCTGTTCTTGTGTGTACAGCAAAACCATGTACAGAGAGAATTTTTTTTTCTGTAAAACTGCATCTCTACTGCAGTATTTAAAGCCTGTATCTATTATGCATTCCTTATTTCCCATGCTGTCATGAGGAATTAATTTGATTTCTTTGGTTGTGCCCTATCTAGGCAAAAAAAATATGGACGAAAACTTTAGATACTGCCAATTTTATTAAACATATTGATGTTTTCTAAGAAAGAGAGCAGATTCTGAATTATTTCTTTCAAGGTAATTAACTTGGCTTATAGATAATTCTAATGAAATTCCTAGAGTTTGTGAATTGTACACTTATAATATTTTCCTGTCTCTAGCCAAAACAAATTCCAGGGCTGGGATTTTGATTTGTGTTTGCATTTCAACTCTGCCAGATGACTGCTGTTTCTTCAAGTGAACCGGACTAAAAACGCTTCATGTGAACAGGTGGCAAGAAATAGAGCAGACAGAATTCTTTTCATCATTCTGTTCCTAGATTGCTTCCTCAGCAATGGATCTCTTTTAGGATTCGATGTAGCAACATACGTGTTTTTCCTGGCCCACTAGTATTTTTAGTAATTGCAGGTCAGTTTAAGGGTGGACCTGAGGAAAAGCTTATATCAAAAGTTTCAAATTTCACTTGTATTGAAGGCTGGAAGTTTCAGCCATGGAAGCATGGCTTAAGGATAGGCATGGACAAAAGCAAAATCAAGAGCAACCTGAAACGGTTCAATGTAATCTGTACTATGATAGCAGAGATCTGAAACCTCTTAGCACTCAGCATCCACTGGGAAGGTGACTGTTCCTGAAAGATCAGATTTATTTCATACCTTATGGAAGTGTTTGTGATTATCTTCATCTGGGCACCCATGACAGTTGCTGTATTACTAGCTTATGGTCTGGGGCATGGTGTTGCAAAGATGTCTGGTCTCTGAAAGCAGTTGGTTTGTTATGATACTGCTGATGCAAATTATGCAATGAAGCCAAAAAAGTGACTCAGCACTGGATCTGGTATGAGTTACTGCTCTCGGTAGCAACACTGGTACAGCTTGACAACAAAGGGACCTGGAAACTGAACTGCTGCCTCACTGCGGTGCCATTTGAAGAGATGGGGATTCCAGAACTATATTTGCTGCCAAAATATTCCAGGCACATGCAAAGGGGGTAGATCATACAACTCCTATGAATTTCTTATCACTCTGGTGTTGGAGAGGTGCTTAGGGCTTGGTTTGTTCTCTGTGTGCCACCTAGTTGTGATGCTCTCTGTGTCTGCATTGACCTTAGACAGCCCAGGCCTACTGCATGTTCAGCATTTTCCCCTTTTCATTAATTTTTAACCAGTCCTGTAGACTTTCCAGGTGTTCTTTCAGCTGTCGACTCTGGCTGTGCCACAGCTGCTGCTGCTAAGCTCAGTGTGACCCTCTGTGCTGCTCACTTCAGGCACAGGAAGAACAAGACTCAAGAATGGCCTGTGAAATGCAAATTACTCTGCCAGGTAGGAGAGCAAAAGCAAATCAAATGAGGGTGTCTTCTAATTAAATGTAATGACAAGGAGGCCAAAGAGCATCCCCTGCTAATTCCTGAACTACTTTGGCAGGAGGCAGAGAGGAAGCAGGACGGGAGAATACCTGCTAGAATGGGGCAGGTTAAAACAAAAAAACAAACCACAGGACAAAAAGGGAGGTGGCACTGCAGCTTGTCCTGCACATTTTCCTGGACCTCTGTCCTGCTGCTCACACCAGGGCTGCCTTGCAACAGCCTCGGGATCCTTCAGCTCCTGGTGCTTGGTTTCTCCTCAGGAGAGCATTACACAAGCAGTCTCTCATTGGTAGGCAAATCTATTGGATGAGATAACACTGTTACTAGCTGCTCTGGTTTTAATCTGTTCCTAATTCTTGCAGGAATATGCATGGGTCTAAGATAATTTTAGTAATGTGGTTTCTGTAATTCCTTTTTATTAGTTATATAGAGCTGAGGGAAAGCCCTGCTGTCCTGGGAGTTGTACTCATAAAGACAAAACTTCTTTCGTTTATTTCAGTTTCTTTGTCTTTCAAGTGAGAATGTGCTCTGGTGCACCTCAGATCAACTTCTTGGCAGGGCTCATGCACGTTTTTGTGAGATATAGGAGAGGTAGGTGGCAGGACCCTGCACAGCTGGTGTGCAGCTCTGCTGGGCTGGGTAAGCTCTACTTCGTTTTGTTGGTCAGACCCCACTTGGGAAAACACCAATGCCAACCAAGCAAGTCCCCCAGGAACTCTCCTCAGCTGCTCCTTCTCCTGTCAGGGAGCAGAGTGGCGATGCACAGGCTTTACCTTATGGATGGGTGTAAATGTGTGTGATACTGTTATTTTTGGTACATCTGGAGCTGCATGATTTCTGTGTTGTTAGTCTCCATTGTGTATTCCATTTGGAATACACTCCACGTGGAAGGGATTCTCCACACACCTTCATTTCCACAAGTGTTCAGGAAATTATGTGAGCACGTGTCCCCCGAGTCTCACTTTTCTACACCTTCCTAAGAACTTCCCTCCTACCCAAAGCAAAGAGGTTTGGTGGCCTTTGGTGGTCAGTAGAGTAACCCAGGTCAGAGAGCCCAGGTTTCATGGGCAAGGAGGGACATTTTTTTTTTACCCTGTTCTCTGTGGGTATGTTTTTTTCCCCTTACACAAAAAGTTAGGAAATAATGTTTTTAAGGTGAATCCTGGCACAGTTTATATTACATTATATTTACATTCTCCTAAAGACAAACCTTCCCCCATCCTCCCTCATCCCCAGGCTAAGCTATGACTCTCCCTGGCAGCCTCACACCCTCCAAGGCTGGGTTGCTGGGATTTGGAAGGCACCTTCTGCTCTGTTTCAGGGTGGACTCCCTGAATGTCACTCAGGAGTTAGTACTCAGGGTTTTCAGTGACCAACTGCAAATGAACTGGGGACGTGTTTCTCCCTCTGGCTGATGGAGATGGAAGATGCCAGGTGAGTGGTTTTTGGTTGGGCAGGATGGTGGTGGGCCCATTGTAATTCCAGATGGCTGATAGGGAAACTTCCATCAGATATTTTTTGAGTGTGAACGTTTCTTAAACATGCATGCAATATAAGTCAGGAAAAAGTTCCTGTTGCAGATTCAAGACTTTCAATGAATCTTTTCAATAGGATAAAAGCCTAAAAGCAGTTTGACCAGTATTCCTAGCAAGAGGTTTTTACAAGTGGCTGGGACACTGACAAACAAGCTGTTACTTCACTTACTCAGTTGGTTGGGTCCATTGTAAAGACAGAGCAGGGGAACAGGAATGTCTACAAACTGGGGATGTGTAGTATTTTATTCTGTTATAGCAGCAAAACTGTATTATATTTAGAGAGATAATGCCAGACATAATCATATGGAAAATAGTATAAAGGAATATATATCAGTTTAACAACGTACCAGCTGCCATAGAAAATGTTCATGTCATAACCATTAGTACTTGATTAGTAATGCTGGCAGAGGCAGGATTTTTTTTTCCTCTCTCTTTTCCCCCTCTGTAACTTCAGCATTGGTAGTCCTGACGACTGGAAGGCTCACTCTATCCAGAAATTGGGCAAGCTTTTCCTTGTACCTCAGTCCTACGGAGGACAGGACGTATTTAAGTTACTTTTGTGGTCTTGGTTCTTTCCAGTCTGTGAATGAGAGTCAAAAATCAAAAGGAATAATGGATCAGTCACCACCAACTAGGCTGATACTCTCAAATTATTTCAAGTAGATCAATCATGGTGAACTCATAATTGTGATCGATAGTAGTATTTTTTTATTTGTATTAAACACAGGTTATCTATGATTCTAAGGTGAGGACCAAGGTATGTTGTGCCAGGTACCCTGCAGACACAAGGTTCTGCTTGAACTCTTCCAGATGATATGGCCCTGCAGACTTGAAATCTGTCTACAAGTTGGGCTGGAGTTGAGTGACTGTGAGCTGTTCGGTTTGACAAAGAACATGCTTTTAATGGTATTAGGAAATTTTTCCCACTCAGTATCCAAATGCTAGTGCTGCCTCGTGCCTCTGATCTTTCTGCTGTTCTGGTTTATCTGTTGAGTAGAATGACACACAAGTGTTAACTTTTTCTTTTAAATACTGCCTCTGATATGACATAAACCCACTGTGGGCCAATGAAGACCTTGGTATAATTTTAATTAATTTTATTTCCAATGCTCATGCCCCAAGGCAGATCTTCTTGTAATGTCTGAAATTTTAAAATGTGTTACCTTCTGTGAGCACCCAATGTTATGAATAGTTATGAAATCCTTAAAATTATGAAGGGCATAGTGTAAAAAGTGGGGAAAAAAGTGGCTGGGGGCCCATTCTTGCTCTGCCCTTCCCCTTTGGTAGGCACCAGAGTTGTTTGTTACTGTTCAAGACAGCAGATACCAAGAGGTATAGGAGGAAATCCAATATGTAACTTGTGGAGGCTGTCAATACCTCTGCTGTGACCAGAGTCATGTATTCCTATTGTTTAACACCAGAAATGTCCACCAGATCTTTGAGCCACACCACCAGTATTTTATAGGCTCTTTTAATTTGTCAGTCATTTACACTTCTACTAAATCCAGTAGTTTGTGCTTGGCTCAAGCCATTCCAGCAGCTGATCTACATGTCAGGAGATGGGGATCCCCCATTTCCTAGGGACTATTTTGCAAAGCTTGATCTCTGTCTACCTCCTTGTTATGAACTAAAAACAAGACAAGGAGTAATAGGTACAAATTGAAAGATGGGAGATTTAGGTTAGATATTAGGGAGAAATTTTTCCCTGTAGGGACCAGGTTGCCCAGAGAAGCTGTGAATGTTCCAACCCTGGCAGTGTTCAAGGCCAGGCTGGATAAGGCCTTGAGCAGCCTGGTCTGGTGGGAGGTGTCCCTGCCCATGGCAGGGGGCTGGGACTGGAACATCTTTAAGGTCCATTCCAGCCCTTAACATTCTATGATAATGCTCTGTCAAGGTCTAAGCCTTTCAGATCACGGTATGGACACCCACAGGTGTGTCTCACTGTCTGTGAGAAGCACAGGATAGCTCAGGTTGGCAGGGACCTCTAGTCCAGGGTCAGATCAGGTTGCTCAAGTTTTTATCCAGTGGAGTCTTGAAAACCTTCAAGAGACATTGCACAGCCTCTCTGGCCAACCTGTGCTGCTGCCTGGCTGTCCTGATGGGGAAATAGTTTCTCCTTCTATCCACTCTCCTCACTGTTCCACTTGGGCCTGCAGCTCTCAGCGTGCACCACGCAAAGATCCTGAATCTGTTGTCTTGATAACACCCCCACAAGCTTTGTTGGTCTTTGTGAAGCCAGATCTTCTCCAGGCTGAATGAGCCAAGCTCCCCCAGTGTCTCCTCACAGGCTGTTGTGCAACCCCTCTGACTTACCTGTAGAGGTGCGTGTTTATTTAAAAAAAAAACCCTTAACACCCAAATGCAGCACAAGATGATGTCAGTTTGTTGAGCAGTCTGACCTCTGTTACCTTGATGACAATTTAGGTATTATAGAGCCTTTGTAGGTTAAAGGACAGATGTCTGTATGTTTTACATAAATGTCAGAGCTTCCCATCAGTTCCTCTCTAGTAATTTAATCTGCTAAATTTGATTTTATATCAAAACTCAGGCATCAACATTAAAATCCTTTCCTCCAGGCTGGTCCAAGCTGAGTCCCTCTCAGCTGCCCTGCTGGCAAGGCTTGCTCTTCAAGCTTTTTTTTGTTTCAGTGATCTGAAATACCATCCCTATATCTCACCAGCTACCCAGACCTCTCTTTCTGCAGGTGCTGAATCAGAGCTATCAAAAAGTTTCCACATTGCTTCCTGAATTCTTTTACAATGCTCACTGTAGATAAGATGAGCTCTCACGTAACACAGACATCAGCTCATTACCCCACTTATTTCTGGAACACCGTATCCCAGCCGTGATGCTGTGCACTCAGAAGCAACATCCTGCTCTCCCACTTACACATTTGCTCTGCTTTTACCATCAGTAACAAACCCGTAATCTCTCCTGGGCAGGATTTTGTCTCGAGTTCTGGTTCTCACAGTCAGCTGCTACAACACCGGGGCAATTACAGTGCTTGACAACTGCTGCCAGGTGGTTTTTAGATGGGAGTTTTAAGGATTGCTTTTGACTTGGAAAGCTGCAAATGGCCTGTGACCTTTCTGCAGGAAATTGTACCTCTGCTGCAGTTGAACCAATGGATGCTGGTTGTAAAATACCTCTAGGGCTCCAGCTTCGCCAGGAAAGAAAAGCATCTGGTAAAACCCTCTTGGAAGCGAGGTTTTTAGTAACTTTTAATGGGTCAAATAAACCTTAGGCCTCATAGGTTTTAACCTGATGCACTGCCCAGAAACTCTGCTGCTGTCTCTCCCCTTGGGTTTTCCCTGGCTCAGACTGGAGACGTCTGCAGCGTGCAAGGGGAGGTACAGTGCCCAAAGCTCTACAGAATCTGTGAAGTACCCCTATCTCTCCCCTGCCCCATTACTGGAAGCCTTTCAAATTGCCACCTCTTTTTTTACACTGCTATTTGCTTCTCCATCAGCAGAAGGCTGATGCCAGCTTGTTTTACACTCTAAGCCTGAAACAAGGCAATATTATTTAAAGCATTACAACTGCTATGTGGTGGTGCACTCTTCCAGATGATATAAGCTACTGAGAGGGAGACATACAGGTGATGTAATGTGATATAGCCTAGTTCAGGAGTGGAAATTGTTCAGAACTATTAAGTAAATGTTAAATTCAGTGCAATAATTTCTTTTAGACATTAATCCCACAAATGCACAGTGACAGCACTAGTCTTATCTGCCACATTCTCCCAGCAAACACTTAGGGAAGCAAGAAGGAAGAACAGCAGATATTTGTGTTTGCCACACGCTTGATATGACCTCTTTGTGCTCAAGTTGCCATCTGTTGTGAAGCATTTTACAGGTGCTTGTCAAGCCCTCCATATGTTTAAAAACAATATTGCTACTTTATCATAAAAGGTCTGGGTTATTCTCTACATGGCCCCACCTTTCCATGAACACTGACATCTTCACAGGTACTTAGCTGCTGCTCAGGATTTTTGCTGCTGATTTCCACTGTGGGGGCTGGAGCCCTGCTGACTTTTGTCTCTGAACAGCTTTCCAACAGGAAACGCTCTCCATAGCGATATGATATCATGCAAGCTATTCACAGGGGAAACTTCACCTACGGCTGCAACGCAGCTGCGTCTGATGTTAAATATGGAATCCACTGATATTTTGACACAAGGGGAAGACCTGTGCTCGGGGAAGTCCTTTTATCATATGATTAAGCTGTCATTTAAATGGTGTAAAAAATAATTTCTAAGCAGAGGAAAAAGGAACGGTCTTTTTGCAAATGACTGCTGAAGGTGCGGTGATTGAAAGGGACAGAGAGCAGCATTTTGTTCCGTTTTTAACTTGTCCTTAATGAAACACTATCATTTAGTGAAGCAGCGGAAATTACGGAGATTCTGTTGTTTAGATCTAGAAGTGTATGATCAAGGACTGTTCACTAAAACAGCCTCTAACAGAATCAAGGAGAAGCAGAAAAACACTGAATAAGGGAAACTACCGAGCTCTGAGGAATGCTTTATCTCATCTCTGAAGAAGAATACAACATGCCTTGGTAAGACAAGGAAAGATACTGAATTGATAGGAGCTGGAAGCCAGCAGGCTCTTGTGGGTCTGCAGTGCACACAATCCTACGGCACTGCCCTGCTGCGTGTCCACAGAGCAGGGCTAGCACCCAGCTTGCCAGGTGAATCTTAGAGGGAACATGCACCATGGATGGCTGAGCAGCAAACACATCCTAGACAGGTAAATGCTTGCTCCTACACCTGCCCGCAAGCTGGGATCACAAGGGAAGGAAATCAGCCTCCCTGAACACTGCCTGCCGCTGCCTGTCCCTCACGCCCACTCTCCCCAGGCCCCAGGGATGTGGTGACCACAGCAGCAGCAAACAACACAACAAGGAACATCCTCTCGGCTGCCCCTTCTGCCAGCAGAAACAATTTATTTAGCAAATAAATTTTAGCAAAGGCAGGTCGCTGCCGCTGCTCCTGGGGACGGGAGCGGCTTCCAAGCGCGATTCCGCAGCTGACACGCAGCTGCTGAACGGGGAGCCAGCCTGAATGACCCCGTGATGGCAGACACAGGGGTTTGCAGATCTAACACCAGACACTTCTACTGGCAAGGCTGTGTTTTTGTAAAGGCTGTGCACAAGCTGTGGCTGGGTGGAAGGCAAACAAACACTTTCCAGAAAAAAATGTGATGAATGAAATGGACTGAACATTAAGAAACCACACCGTTTTTGTGACATCTTCCTGAGAGAGGGTAAAAACCCAAACCAAGACCAAGCTCAGCACAGAGAGCTCCAGGGACACTAATACAGGCTGGTTAATTAAGCAACAAAACCCAGATCTGTTTTATTAGTTCCCACAAAAAGCTGTGGAGGGATTGGGAAGCCAGCATTGACAGTAAATCCTGGAGCCCGTCTGAGCAAGAAACAAGGCTGCAGAAGGATCCAAAGCATCAAGGGAGAGATGAGCTGCTGCTGTGTGGCCCTGGCTCAGTGTAACATATGCTACCTTGCCAGGCAGGGAACTCAACCGTATCTGCAGAGTAATAGAGCCAAAGGAGTGTCTGAGGCTGGGCAGACGGTGTCTGAGCCCCTCCACTCCAACAGTCCCTGCCTCTAAGGCAGGGCCAGTGGACTGGGAGCTTGTCCTTGCTTCTTTCTGAAAGCAGTGGGGCTATCTGACCTGCTTGGATATCAGGGAGTGTTTTCTTGTTGGGCTAAACTGGCTATTAGCAAATGCTTCCTTCTCCAGCCTGATGCCCTTGCAGATTCATGCTTTGCCAGGTTAACAGTAATATCCATGTACGCCCTTGCACTGCATCACCAGTGGCACCACTGAGGAATTCCAGCTTTTGGGAAAAACAGAAGTGGAGCTGGAGGCTGCAGCAACTGATGCTATGTGAGGGGGTGGGGGTGGGGAACAAACCCCCTCTTTGTCACCCCTCATGCAAAGGTGAAAGAGTAGGAATAGCCAGGGGAGTGAAGGAAATCCTGAGGTTAGTTTGAAATTTTGGCATCTTCTGCCCCCATTTAGACCTGTCTAATGCCTGAAACCGGAGTTGTGAGGGCTCTCTCCCACTTTATTTTGCCATATTCTCTGTATTCCCCTTGTAAGCTGAATGATTTGGAATGTGTTGATCCTTGTTCTGGAAACTGTGTGTTTTTGAGCTTGACAGCTCAAAATGATGATGATGGCCAATTCAATGTATCTTAGAAAATGTGTTTATATAGGCTTTCTGTCAAGCACCATTTAAATGCCATACATCATGATAAAAATGAAGGTGAAAGCAATTCTGCTAGGCCACTGGTGGGAAGGCAGTGTCCTGGTTACATTAAAATATCTTTTGTTGTCAGATAAAGAATGCCTGCATTGAAAGACCACAAGCTTTACAATTAGTGCAAAATACAGGGATGAAAGGCTTTTGCAGATATGAAAGAAAATCCCAATAAAATTTGCAAGCAGTATATGCTCAGGTAAGAGCTGATCCGCATGTAGTAACCACGTGTTGGTTGTAATGTGCTGTACAGCAGTGGGGTTGCTCAGCTCACATCCACATTAGAGGAATGCGAAGTACTACCAACCCTATGCAGCATTTTTGTTATGAGGATGACATTTCAATATTATACAATGATAATAAAAGGCACTGTGTCAGAAGGGAGTGCAGTTAAATAAAAAAAAACAACTAAAAAAAATAGATTTGAGCTGCTAATTTTAAAAGCAAATTTAGAGAAAAAATACTTGGATGTGTATAATTATAGATAATTTCAAAATAACTTTAAAATGGAGGATTTTTAAAATATCTGCAAACGGAGTTGTCTTTGTCACACATGCCAGACTGATGATTTCTCCTATATCCCCTATTCAGCAATGAACGTAAAATCGCCATTAACTGCACAGGCCTCACATTTTGCACGGACATCAAAGATTCATGGTATAGGACAGTGGTGAGGTAGCAGACACTCTCTGACATCCAGCTATAACTAAGACAATCCACAAGAATTTAGTAAGAAGGTCAGATATGCTGCACCATATCCAAAAGTCCATCCAACTCAGCAGCTCATCTCTGATGTGACTTACAGACATTTAAATGGACCTAAGAACAGGCACGCACTGGAATGCAGTTCCACTGCTGGAACTGGAACGATGCAGTTAAGCATCCTTGAACTAAAGAACACTGAAACTGCACTTTGATTTCCACTTGTGGGCCTCATACAATGAAACTTTGTTTTCATTACTGTAGCATGGAAATTATTTCGTGTCCTGACAGCTTTCCACTGTTTTATCCTTATAAGTACAGTGGCCATTTATAATTGGCCACAGTAAGTGTTCTTTTGCATACCATCATAATTATTCATAATTCTGTTACCTTTATCAAATACATCCTGATCACCACTGTGCTGCAGTCCTTTTGGCTATAATTTAATCTCAGAGAAACAAGCTGGGTCTCTACTCTTGCACCATGATACCAGTTTCTTCTTCTCTAGACAAAACAGGTCCTGCCTAATGCTGATGTGAGAGGTGGAAAGGACAGCTCCATCTGGTAGAAGTAAATATCCCTAAGATCTCCTCCAGGATCCATATGACATGCAGGAATGTAGTCTTGCATAGTATAAAGGAAGCAGCCTCACTCTTGATTATTTACCTGGATATCTGTCAGTCACTGCCCCATTTCTTTCAGAAGCCACATTTCAATGGCCATGGTGCACAGCAGTCAGTCCTACGGTTAGAGATGTAACTCATTCCATCAATTTATATGCCTGGAAATAAGATGGGTGTGCAAGAAAACCATTCGGAGGAATTAAGATACACATTTTATAGAAAAAATGTGATTTGGAAAATGAGACAGTCCACCATTTTCTTTTATCCTGTCTAAAACAGTCAAATTGGAAATACAGAACTGTGATCATGCATCTGATTTTTCAGTTACTTAATTCAAGGATTAGGACCAAACTTCTAAAAAAAATCTAGGTTAACAGAGTTTTTTACTTCCATAGTAACTTTTACCTCTCCCAGTTAATGATTGCTAACACAAATATTAAGCATTTAGATCCATTTAGCACAACCAAATGAAGAACCTCATAATCCATACTGCATTTTGTTCCCCTAAACTGAGTGTATACAATGATAATAAAAGGCACTGTGTCAGAAGGGAGTGCAGTATAGATAAATTAATTTGAATAAGAGAGGTAGACATGGAAGGTTACTCTGGCTTTCACTTTAACTCTACATTCAAGAACTCCTGTTAGCTCTTCTTTCAGAGTTTTTGTCTGTAGTGCCTGGTATTTCCTTCTGCAGTGTTAGTAGATGCAGGGGATCTACAGAAGTTCAACTTATGTTTGTACATCTGAATTTAATCCCCCCAAGTTTAGCCAGTGTCATCTGTCATTTCTTTGCACTGGAACACACTTAAATCTTGTATCTGTAGAAAGGATTTAATTTTGTTATTTGAAACAGCATGGTGAATTCAATTAAATGAAACAACCAACCATTGTTTTTTAAAAAGGAAAATTTATTTATGGCTACATACACCACATATAAAATTAACATTTAACTGAAACATGTAATTGTTTCAATCATTTATGACTAAACACAATGTTGACTACAAAACTGTACAGTTTATATTTAGTAACCAATTCTTACAGCATAGTGCAATTGTAACATTTTATAAAGAAAATAATTTGTGCCTTTTTTAAATAAAGTGCATTAAAGGACTATCTTGTATACAACAAGAAGCTCTGTAGTTGCAATTCAAAGCTTTAAGCTTAAAGGAAACTGAGGCAAAGATGTTTCACTTCCTTTTAAAATCACTTCATACATTGGCAAGCTATGGTTCAAACTTCAACCACAGTTAAATAAAAAAAGAAACAACGAAAGAAAACCAAGCAGACCAAAAACCTAAATTAGTATAAGAAATAACCACAGGCCTTTATGTATGAAACCAGCAATTGGTTCTCATATGAAAAGCACAACATGCAGGATTTCAATCCACCTGGCTCCTAGTGAGATGTACAGCATGAGAACTATCCTCCATGCAGATGCTTTTGCTAAAGCTTTCAGAATTCAGCATGGAACTACACTGCAGTCAGTAGTATCAGCTGAGGTTGATACTAGGAATCAATGTTTTCCTAGGAAACATTGTACATTTCAGTTTACCTGAAATGTACAATGTTTTCTAGGAAAAGTTCTCTCTGAGGATCTGATGACATGAACACGGTAAACTACAGATTATTTTTAATTGCATTTGGCAACAAAAAACGTGGAGGTCTAGAAAATTACAAGTGGTTCTACTAGCCCAGGTATTCCAAATTTCATGGTCTGAAGTTCAAGACAGCTTTATTTCAGAGGCACACTTACAGCACTTATCCTGTGAAATTCCATTTGTAAACACATTTACAATCAACTTTTGTAGATTTTGGCTGTGACAGTAAAGCTCAGACCAAGAAAAGGAGGGCTTTAGCCTCAAAGAGTAAAAAGCTATAGACATCAAAATGGACAGAGGCGAAATGTGTCTCTCTCCAGAAACAATAACAAAACCAAGAATGCCCATGTCCTTTGGTTGGCTCTGGCTGAGGCCCAACAGGAAAGTCCATATTCTTCTCCTTCTCCATATATATGGGACTGCTATCAGCTTTAACAAAAAATATATTTGAGCACATGCAAGTAACCCTAGAGACTGCCTGACTATTTTGCTGTATGTGTAATCCAGGCAATTTACCTGCCTCTTCAGCTGCAATACTCATTCCACACTTTTGGCACAAATCACACACACTGTTTCTGCATTCTGGGAAAGTGCATTTTCTTCCTAGAGGGACCAGCCTGAGTTCAGCAGCAGATTACTGTACTTTCAGCTGCTCTGCTCTGGGGCAGCTGCCGTGTAAAAAGCTGTGTGCTGGAGCGTGCTAGCTCCCAGCAACCACTTACCCTCCTCCTCCCGGACTAAGGGAAGTCTCTGCTTACACTGAGAGGGCGATACAAAAGAAAAGATTTGGCTGGAATGTGATTGAAGAAGACTCCCTGTTTTCTACCACGTCTTCAGAAAGCTGTGTGCTGAGTGCAGAGCTCCCTTCCAAACCCATCGTGCTGTGACCTGCGACCAGCACTGCAGAAAAGCCTCACCTCTGTGCTCTTTTCTCCTGAGCCCTTTGGGGCAGAGGCACCACAAGGTGGACTGAGTGTTGATCATATATTGAGGGACTACATTGTCAGAGGGCATCCAAAGAGTGGCAACACAAAATCCCACGGATGGGACACAACTGCCCGCACTCCATGGGGACACAACTCTTTTGTCCTTTTCTGGATGTGGGTATTTCAATTTTTGAAGGGCCAAGTCATGCTGCTTTTATTTACATACTATAAAATCACTCTCCCCTGAAAGCAGGGGAAGCCAGATTACTTATTATTTTGATGGGTTTAATACCTTGGCCCTAAATCTCAGAGGTCCTGGGCCTTTTTCCCAGGGAACCCCCGAAGCACACATATATTTTGTATGCCCTTTAAAAATGAATGCATAAAATTTTTTAGGTACTCTTAACATTCCCCAGGTTAGCATCAGCCAGTGCAAAATGTCCACCTGTGTCCAATGACTATGTGGAATCATCATCTATGCAGTCCTGTTACCAAAGCACCTATGAAAGACAGAAAAAGAGCAAGAGAGAAAAGGGAAGAGTGTGTGGATAAAGCTTTATAGGCCCATGCTTGTGACAAGTACCCTTCCTGCATTCTGTACCATCTGTGGTCATGGAAAACATTCCTGTAATCTCAAAGCTGACAGTGGGATTTGTCCAAATTAAAGATATGAGAATTTGCTTCCCTTCCAAAACCTCCTGCCTGTCTTTGTTTGTTGAAATATCAATTACTGCTGAATCTTTCAGTGTTTGCAAGACTCATACAAGTAGGGTGATATTTTTCTCTATCATAAGAAACTGCCCAGCAAAGAGGTTACACTTTAACTACATCCACAATAAAGGTATAGAGCATAAGGCATGTCATACACATAAAAAGTAAATTAAGTAATCATAATAATTATGTATGTGTATATATATTATATTTAAGTATGTAATTATGCTATTTAAAAGTGATAGCTCATCATACTTAATCAAGTTAATGGCATACTAAATTACTCTAAGAAACTGTTTCTCTATTCAGCATGTAATATAACTAGTATGTTAAACCTGGACATAAGTATTTCCTTTTAAGAATGAGTTTATACTCAAAAGAAAAAATAAAAAAACCCTAATTCTTAAAAGTGAAAGGTCCCTCCATTTTCTAAGGTAAATCATGCATTCTTCAGCATGTGCAGTTGGTATTGGCTTGCTTTTTCCTTGAGAAATGGGGACTAGGCCTGTGCTCAGGCTTCATGGTAGATCATATGGCTGGGATGAAGTGGTTAGAGGAGAAAGAATATCACCAGTGTAAAGAAAACAGTAGCAGTACACTTGCCTTCCCTCCCCACAGGTGAATCAGACTCTTCCTGTGTAAGAGAAACGCTCACTAAAGTTGCTCAAAGAAAAAGGGCTGCTGATAGGTTTGAAAGGGTTTTAACAAACTATTAAAACTTTGTAAATAAGCTTTTACCTAGGAATGCACCACTGTACTTATGAGAGGCAGGTACTTAGAATCCTAGAACCATTTAGGTTGAAAAAAACCTTCAGGATCATTGAGTCCAACTGCAAACCAATGTTTGCCTTGAAAGAAAAAGGACTGTACCAGACATCTTACTGCTGGGGGCTGGGGTGGAAGGGAGGTGAAGGAGAAAAAGAAAAATAACCCAACCTGTAATCCTATGGCCATCAGTTAAAATACTAATACTCTACACTTATAATTCAGGGAAGCCCCTTAATGTGCAATGAATGTCCGTAAGAACTCGATGCTTTTTAGAAAGTTCTGGGCTACTTAGAGATATCAGATAATCAGTTCATTAGTTCTGGGACATAACACACTTCCCCCTACCTGGGAGGGGGGGACACATAGTTCTGTGTTTTCCAATTAAATGTCTGGCATATCAGCAAGTAAGCAAAAATTGCACTGGCATATGTAAAGTGCAAAACAATTGTTTGGGGAGCTGAGAACAAATTCCTTAAAAACCAATAGAAGGAGTTGGTGACAGCAGCTGTAACTGACCATTGTTTTAAAATTAGTTTTACTCTCTCAATTATTTGCAAAGTATCTTCACTGGAAAAATCTCCCCCTATCCTTTCCATGGGGCACTGAATTAGCCTGCATCACAGCAGTGACACACTAATTAACTGCAATATGGTTTAATCTAACCAACATTCAGGTTTGGATTTTTCCCTTCGCTTCTGTAAGAAGTTTGTATAACACTGAAATGTGCAACTCTTTCCTCTTGTGGGGCTTACAAGACCACAACAATTTTGTAAATAAACCACAGCACGGACTTTTTTAGTGCAAAGACATACTGTTTTCAAAGAAACATTTACTACGAAGGTACAGCTTAGCTGCTCCCCAAAAGGTACAGAAATACATAATGACTTACTGTAAAACAATCTTCTGGTGGTCCTACATTGAATTTTCAATATTTTTCCACAGAAACCCTCTTCAGATTTCAAGTGGGGCCATGCAAGACTGTGCTTACAAGACAAGTAATAATCTGAATAAAATATGGGGCAACATTTTTAAGGAAGGTGGACCTCACTTCTGACCATATCTCCTCCTCTCTGCTCTCTGAACACCACGCAAGAGGGGCAGCCATACTGCCAGCCCCAAGGACAGGGGACTGCTGCACTACACCCTGGAACAGGGGCAGCCCCAGGGACCCCCCTGGGGGCTCTGTGTACCTCGGGTAAGGTTCCAAATGGACAGTTCTAAACACTTTTCTTACAGGACGTGCATTTATTCCAGCATCCTTCCTGGTCAAGCTCAAGCACCGGGTGATTGAACCTGGCCAATTCACCAAGCTATAAAGACTTCCATCTCTCATCTTTCATCATCCACTTAATATGAAAGTAGATATCCTTGCAGTTCATTCAGATTTCTCATCCATTAAAGGGAACTTAATTGTGTTCTTAATCTGTTCTTAATCTGAAGAAGACAGCAGCACCCAGTTTTAAGGGGCAGTTTCCTCTTGTACCAAAAAAAGTATTTCCAGATAGGAGACCTTTGAAGTTTATTTGGAGTACCATCATTCTTTTACAGAGAGATGAGGGAGATACACATGCCTAATTTATCTTTCCTGACCTATTGCTTATTCATGAGATATAAATTATACCTCTCCCTTATAGTTCCTTCCTTTTAGTTCTCTGTAAGCAGAGATTGAGAGATCTTATTTTTTCTCCACAGAACATCTCTGGACTACCACTAAGCCAATTCAGTATCTCAGATAAAGTGACAGGATAGCTGGTGGGTTTTTAAATAGCAATTACTCTGTCCAATTCTTATTTTTATTTATTTATTGTACTTAGAATAAACAGACCCTATATACTTTCTTTCCATAAAAGTCAGGGGCAACATTTTGAAAACATTGTTCTGAATTTCTGAATGTTACAGAANTTTTTTTTTTTTTTTAAGTAATGAGTGTGTAGTTATGCTTCAGGGGCTTGATTTGTAGCAATGCTATTTTATCCCAACTTCCATTCACACAGCAGGTTGCTTATCACCTTGGGGAAATTAAGTCACATGTATTTTATTTTTAAAAGCTGAAAAAAATCCCTAAGAAAAGGAGGCAAGGGAATAATAGCTCTTTGGGGACAGCATGAGTGCTGGTCTGTGCCAAAGTTCACTGCTATCCATGGAGGAGTTTTAGCGACTCCAAGATGCCTCAAGGCTGGTCCCTGAACACTAAAGTATGAATGCAACTGCTTATGTTATTGAGTGTCCATGGCAGGAGGATACAGAAGCAGTATCAGTCCTTTGAGCTTGTTTCCAAAGAGCCTGGATATTGACAGGGGTTTTCTTCACTGGTATCATAATCAAGCTGTCTTCAGAACGGGCTAGCACCATCTATCATAGTCACCCTCATGAGCATGACAAATTTGGGTATTCTCGGGATTAAGTCATAACTGGAAATCCTGAACACTATTAATTTATCCACAGGATGTTGTACAACTAAGTGCAAAACAATGAAAAGAATAAAACTCCCCAATGCAGTACATAATTCTTTCAGCAAATAGCACAAATTCAGGATCCAAGAATTAAGGTAAAATGTTATGTTATTGCTGAGTAATTCTATTCAGGAATTCAATGATCATAAAACAAATCAACCAGAAATAATGTCTCACATTGGTCTGATAGGATCTGCTTAACAAAGGAAGACTTACGCTTACTGAAAGTCCTTATGCAAGTTACTTTTTTTGTCTTAAGTATATTGCTTCCTCTCTATTGCTCTGAGTTTAATCAGCAGTTCATAGTATCCACATCATGGAGGATTTTATTGCTCTTGTGCTAAAACATATTTCTCCTTATTGCTGAAATACTACAATTGGGGAAATGGTTAAAAAAAAGAAAAAAGAAGACAGTTTAAAAAACCCTCTCCTAAGCCTTGAGGATGAACGTTTGAAAAAAACTGACCACAATAAATTTTTCCCATCAGGATACAACGTGTTACTAACTTTGGGTCAAGTGTGTTAATAAATAAACAAACATGAACTTCAATTCTTTAAACTAAATTACATATTAAGAAAAAACCCTTTTGTCATTACAATGGAGATATGAAAGCGACTTCACTGTACACAGAATGGTGAATCTAACCCCCCTGATGCACCGTTGTTGTTTGATGGGACAACAAAATACCAGAAACTGCAAGTTGGCTGGATTTCTGCCAGTGCCAGGAGGACCTAGGATAGATACTGGCACCTGACCACACAGAACTGTCATTCTGAGGGGATAGCAGAGAGTTGCTTAATTCTGCAGGGTCTGAAAGGCGGCCGGCTGTCAAGCAATTCTTCTGTGTGAGTGAGGTGGGCAGCTTTGCACCCACAGCTGTGCCTCTAGTCCCCAGAGCTCGTTCAGAGGTGTGTTATGTAGCACCCAACGCAGTGCTGCAGACCATGGTAAAGTTTGGCCTGACAGCTGCAGGCAAACCTGTCATTGACTTTCAGTAGGATTTTCTGGCCTATGCTGCACAGCCTTAATTTTGGAACAAATTTCTGGAAGAGGCAAAATCCTCACTGGAGGTCACAGCAGTATCTTTGGAGGCAGAATCATGTTTCTCATCTGTTTGTGGTGGAAGGTAACCATGCACAACTCCTCAAACAAGGGCAAATCACACCCCAATGAGCTAGCTTTGTGGGATTGCTATAATTAATCCTTTTTTCCTCCGTTTGACTTGCTCTGCTCCTCAGGAGAGAAGCTTCCAATTACAAATCTCTCTGCTCTGGTACAAGGAAGAGGTCGGCTCCCCCGGCACACTGGAGAGCCTCTGCAGAATTGAGCAGCCTGTGGAGTGAGGAAGATGACAAGGACACGAGGTGAAACAGCATGAGAAGAGGGGATGGCATTATTTATCCTCTGTGCCATTTTTCTCTGGCTTCCCTACCACACAGGTGTTGCCTAGAGAAAAACACTAATGCCTGTGAGGTTATCCAGAGGATGAAAACAAGTCTATATAAGGAAAATAACAGTCACCCTCAGGACTGAATTTTGGTCACAGTTGTAGCTGCTTATCTTCATCATAATTTTTAGCAATTTGATACAGAGAACAAATAAGGGGAAAAGCAGGGGGAGCAAAGTTTGCATGACTTTAACTTACTTTTTCTTTTAAAAGTGCCATCCTACATTATTCAGCCTCTACATTATTCATCTCATGACTTTTACTGCCATTATTTCCCAATAGTCTGCATACTTGCAAAACTGCACACATATGTAGCATGGATATTTATGAAGTGAGTATTTCTTATACAAAAAAAATGGTAAGAAAATTCAATGACTAGAGTTGCAGTATCATTCATAAGTAGATAAAGAACACCCTACACTGACCAGAGGTCATAGTCTAACTTGCTGAGCATCTGTAAATCACAGGGAAGCCAGGGGAGCTTCAAATTCACAGCTCTACTGCGTCATGCCATGCAATTATTATTAAACTAATCAGATCACCAAGTAAGAACTAAATATCATGAAGGTTGAACCAAATAAATAATGGAATTTAAACCCAGCATTGCAACTAAAATTAATTATTGCTCATAAAAATCTCTACAGAGCCTTGTTTACAGACAACTCACATTTGAGATTCAGCTTTGTGTATAGCATATGATTCCTAATGTCACAGAAACTTTGCCACAAAAAGCTACAGTCATCCAAACGTCCACATGAAAAGGACAGATTCCATTTGGAAAAATCCAGACCAGCAGCGCAGTTGTCTCTACTATCTCTACTACACAGGTATATTTTTTCATTGAACAGTAAATATTGCTATTTTTACACTTGAGTTTTGGATTTATTTTTTCTTTTTAAATGGAAGGTACTGAAGCAACGATACAATATGCTGACTTTGACATTCAAGGGAGTATAACCTCCTGCTGATGCCAGGGCATGAACACATTGAGCTCCCATCAACACTCATGGAAGCAGTACTCTACACTCCCATGCGCTGACATGAGGGTACACCTTAAGTTTCATGAAGAAAAGTGCCAGGAAGATTTTCTCTCTGACAATCAAGTAGTCTTCAAATCAGAAAACAATGCTTTATTTCTAGTGCATTTTAATGTAGCTTCACTGGAAGGTTAGAAGCAGTTTGAAATTTAACCATTCATGAGAGGAAGCTCTGCTTTCTAGACCAGAACTATAATGAAGTACTATAATGAAGTGAACTGACATGTGTACAGCGCAAAGAATGAAAATGCCAGAAAAGGAGAAAACACTGTTTCGTCTTGCAGTTCTGGTTGCATATAATTATGAACCAGATATGCCTTGAGAATTTATAAATGTTGGTATTTAAAATTACATAGGAGAACAGTGAAAACAAATGGTAATAGTATTGACTTGGTAACAAATGTAGGGGAACCATTTCACGTAGTGCTAAATATGTGCTGCAAGCAATCTGTAGGTTGTTTTATGAAACATTTCTTACACCCTTCTGAAAAGATAAACTTGTCTGAGAAACCTAGTTTTCAATCTATTACAAACGCATAGCCGAAAAAGGCCATATTGTTTCATCAATTTCAAAGATACCCTCGTCAGTTTTAAAACCAACAGCATAGCTCCATTGTCCCAGATGCAAGTGAAAACATACGTCTGACTTCTGAAAAGGAAAGCAACGCATATCTCTTGCTTTAACATCCAGCCAGAACACATGAGAGAACAGGTAACTCTTGAAAACAATTGTCAGCCTAATTAATGCTGAGATGTAAAATAAAAAGCTGCACAGCTACTTTCTCACTTAGAGCAAATTTGTTGCACTGAGGTTATTACAATAAATTCCATATAAATCAGTACAATTGGCCATTATTTTGAAGAGCATTCTGACGATATACAGATGGGGTAACGGGACTTGGTTTGGAGTTTTTTTTTCTGTTTAAAAAAAAAATTAAAGAGCAAAAAAATATCCTAACAACAGATTATAACATGCAGTATGACTAAACTCAATCACATAAACAATTTTAGAGAAGTATGCTGTTTCAATCTAATTTTAATTAGAAAACTTAATGTAAAAGCATGGCAAACATGGCAAAGTCTGGGTAATATGACAAAAGGACCCTGAGCAACATTATAAATCTGTTAAGAACACTGACTATTTTGATTTTGGAAATCTTCCTTAAACCACTGAATCGATTTCGGTCGCTGGGGTTTTCTGTTTACAAAACGGTCAGTCCATCCTGTGGTTTTTATGTGAACCCATCACACACCATTTTAACGAATGCATCTAAACCAAAGACAGAATGTCTGGAAAGTAACATGTTAAGGAGTGTCCTCGTGGCTGCCAATCAGACATCACTGGGTGATCTTGCCCTCTGAGACAGGTTAGAAGGAATACAGCCACAGCAGACGAGCCAAAGTGCTTTCTGTATCTCCTGGTTTCTAAAAGCATATATTACAGGATTGATGATGGAATTGTAGGTAGCTGGCAGGAGGGTGGCATAGGTGTATATAGAAGGATAGGTGTAATCTGCTATTAAAGAATAGAGCGTAAAAGGCATCCAGCAAGCAGCAAAAGTCCCCAAAATAATGGCCAAAGTAGACACTCCTTTTCGGGTGGTCACATAGTGGGAAGTGGCCAGGAAATGGTGTTGCAAGGCAATCTGATGGGCATGGCGCATCACGATTTTACAGATCTGAATGTAGAGCTGCAGCATGAGGGCAAACATAAGCAAGAAAGAGACCGAAAGGACAGCTGCATTATTTTTAGTGAGTGGTCTGATAACACTGCAGGTGGATTCATCTCTGAGGCAGTTCCAGCCCATTACAGGCAGCAGTCCAATACAGATAGATGCTCCCCAGAGCAATATAAGCATGACATAGGTAAAAGTGACAGTCCTCTCTGAATTGTAAGTCAGAGCATAATACAGGGAGAGGTAACGATCAACAGTGATAGCCAGCAAGCTGCCAACAGATGCTGAGAAAGAGGCAACAATCAGTCCAATCGTAACCAGTTTCGTAGCTTCTGACTGCAGAAGGTAGGCAAAAACAAAATTGATGATCAATCCAATGCCTGCTAAGAGATCTGCCAGCGCCAGGCTGCCTATCAGGAGGAACATGGGGGCGCGAAGACTGGGATTATGGAAAATGATCAGAACCACAATGGCATTTTCGCAGGAGATAAGGGTCCCTGAAGTACACAAGACAATGTCCCAGGGGTTTACCAAAAGCTCTGGCTCAGGGTCTACAGCAGGAACCAGGGAGGAGCCTGCAGCTGAGGCATTCTCTGTAGAGCTGGCTTCTACATGATCCTGAGGCAGCCAGCTCAAATTAACCTTCAGATCTTCATTCATTTTAACCCCTGTCTTCTTCAACAGAAAGACATTA
This sequence comes from Tichodroma muraria, assembly GCA_013390105.1. Lineage (NCBI taxonomy): Eukaryota > Metazoa > Chordata > Aves > Passeriformes > Sittidae > Tichodroma > Tichodroma muraria. The sequence goes on along the minus strand of WAAG01053380.1, from coordinate 111,663 downwards.
TTTTTAATGTTCAGCCACAGCACCGGATACATCATCCCCCCCGGAGCATGCAACGCCCTAGGACAGCAACACCAGCCCGATGTGCAGGCAGGCACTTGTTACATAAATGTGACAATAGAAAATAAAAACAAAAACGGGGGAGGGGGGAGGATATTTAAAACTGCCCGAGATTATCCTCCAAGGGACCGATGCACGGAGGCTGAGTGATCCTTAGGGTAACTTGCACAGGGAGCGAGGCGCGGGCACGGGAGGCAACCCATAAAGCAGCTAAAGCCCCCTTTAAGCGCCGTAATTTGGGGTGGGGGCCGGCTGCGGGGCGGCGTAAACCCCGCTACCCTGCAGCCGCGATTTCAGCGCGGGGTTGCATTGGTCACGGAGGGAGCGGACAGGATGGGGAAAGAGGAGGGGAAGCCGAATATCTTTCACCGACCCCCAGTGGGGAAACCCCGCTCGGGCTGGGGGGAGAGCGGGGCGATGTCCTCTGAGAACTTACAAACTCGACGCGGACGCCACACGCACCCACACCCACACCCACACAGATCCCCCACGCAGCCCCAGCGGCGGATCACCTGCGCTGTCCCCCGGCGGCTCGGAGGAAGGATGGATGAAGGAGGAGGAGGAGGAGGCACGGAGGGGTCGCCGCGGTCCCTTCCAGGCGCCA
>WAAG01053380.1:52550-84203 GCA_013390105.1 Tichodroma muraria | reverse complement strand
CTGGTGGGGCCATTGCCCTGCCACTTGGATCCATCTGCCACTCCCCTGAAGTCCTGCGGCAATTTTCATGTTTCTTTGCCTGTTACAGGGGACAGTGATATAAAGTATTAGAGATACCCAGCATCGAAATTGTTCTCCTGGGCTATTACTAAGAACAATCACTTTTGAAAAGCTGTCTACCACTGAAATGGCTGCTGAGGGAAGAAAAGTGTTTGACATGAGAGCTGAAAGTTTTTGTGTGTGCCTCTCTCTCTCGTACCGTCAGGTACTGGGAGAGACAGGGAGAGGAATTGTTCCCATGGGGACTGTTCAGATAACACGAAAAGGGAAACTCAAGAGCAACATTATTTTTTTCTGCTCTATGACAGTCCTGGGTGAGGTGAACTTGCCTTATACAAGTTCATACAACATTTTTGTGGATTTTCTGGTACTGTGATTCTTTTACTGGGCAGGTAATTATCTTCTGTCCCAGAGAAAGCTATTGAGGACGTACCTGCCATGAGAACAAACTATTGCTACAGGAACCCAGCCGTCCCTCTGGGCTGGTGCCAGCATAGTAACAAAGCTGTGTGTTTAAATTATACAGAGGTGGTTAATGAGTTTTCACCTTGTCAGGAGAGCACTCCAAGGTTAACAAATGATGTGTCCCAAAAACGAGAGTGAGAAAAGCTGAGTTTTGAAAATATACAACCTGCAGGGTGAGCCAGTATTTTAAAACAAAACTACGATAGTATCTTTCTTTTTATGGAAGCAAGGCTCAACATTACAAAAAGCAGGAGAGAGGCACTCTGATTCTCAGTGAAGTGTGGCAGCTAGAATATGCTTAGCATGTTATTATGCTATCACTGGAAATGTTTAATGAGATTTACTAGATGTTCCCAAAGCTGTCCTGTCATGTTTATGTATTCAGACAGGGACTCAATGAAGTGGCCTGTGATTTATTTGGCTGGCAAGCCAGGGCAAAGGAGGATTTCAATGTTTCATGCTACATCTTGTCAAGCAAATCTGCTTTCATTTTTGTTGAGATTATAAATGTTGCACATGAAAGGAACAGAGCACATGCATTTTCTTTAAATTTTGAGAGGCATTTGTATCTGCCACTTGACATTTGGATTGCAAAGGTACCCCTACATTATCAAGAATGTACATATTTAGTTGTTGGAAGTTAAAAAGAATCATATTTATAAAAAATAAAAAAAAAAAAGAAAAAAAAAAGAAGGGAGAAAGACTTGTAATTATTTATGAAAAAAAGCTTTTGGCTTTGAATATTAGGAGGTCCCATCCCTGCTGTGCTGTATCCTCAAAGCAGCGCTTCCCACATCATCCATCCTCTAAATGCTTGGATGAAGAGGCTCTATCCTCCTCTCTCACCCCATGTCCACAGACCAGAACCCCACATCAATCCCACTGTCTTCATTGTCCTCTTTTCCTATTCCTGATAGTCTCAGGTTGGCACTGCCTTGTCTCCGCAGCCCTGACTGCTTCTGGCTCACATTTGTAATGAGTCCCTGCAGAGCAGAGCCTGTGGTGGGTGCTGGGAATGTCTGACTCACATCGGCATAAACTTCTGATGTCTGTTAATTGGCACTCACTGCATGTGTAAAAGCTCTCATTCCCATCCTGTTCACACTTCTGCTCACTTTATTTTGATACATATCAAACATGAGTCCATTTTTGTTTTGTGACAGCCATACTTACAGCCAGACTCTCCAGCACACATCTCTGGATTGCTCATATAAAGCAAGACAAAAGTAGCATATAAGATATATTTTTGGAGCAATATTCCTAAAACCACCTTAAGTTGTCTTGAATTTGCATAAGTCTAGAAGCATGTCATAGGAAATCATCGCCAGATTGAAGTGTGTCTCATGAGAGTCTTCAAGGCTCCATCCAAATACCAGCACTACTCAATATTTTTGGTATTGAACTTGAAGCTGGAGGAAAACTTGCAACTCACACAAAGACTGTAGAAAGACCTGTAGAGATAAGGGGGCAGATCTACAGAGAAGTCTGGAGTGCTGGATAAGTTGGCCTTGTTACACGAAGTCGTATTTAAGTGTAATCAAACAGATGCTTTTCATAGGAAAACAGTGATGCTGATAAAAGCTTAAGAATCCCAGAGATCATGTACTTGAATATGAAATTCTAGTTTGGAACTACAGCAACAAATGCTCGTAAGATGTGTAGCTAAAAGACTGCTGAATCAAAAGGGAGGTAAACTCTGTACTTGGCATTGGTCGGATTGGTATTCAAAGGCTGCACCCGATTTATACATTCAAAGAAAGAATGATAAAAATTTGCAGAGGTTGCGAAAAGGTCACATACTTTTTCTGACAATAATGCTTTACAATGAGAAATATAAAGTGTGGTTTTAGTCCTGGATGCTCATCTGATGTTGATCTTTATCACTTTGCTTGTTTATGCTTTGCCTGGTCCAGGAGGTCCCAGAGCCACGACCTGAAGGGGGCCAGGAGCATAACAGGGCAGGTGCTGATGGGTGCTTTCCCTGTTTCCATGCACTGGCCTGGGCACCTGTGTTTGGGCCAGGCAGAGAATGGCGACATAGACAGGACTGGATGGAGCACTGTTCTGCCATGCCTGGCTGTTCTAATGTCTCTGACAGTTTGTCCAGGTCCTAGTATTTCCTTAAAATTAAACTTTGAGTTGATTGCAGGGGTAATCATGGAAAAAAAATCCCAGAACTTGTGATGAACAAGGTAATGCATGCATGAGCATCCAACAGTTCCTTTTTCCTAAAATGTTTTCCCATTTTCAATATTAAAGTCTTGAGGTAAATTTTTGAGGACAATACCAAGCACATGTTTTAAGGCATGAGTCTAGCTGCATGGTCAAGGGAAAGCTTGCTTTATCTCCTCAAAGATCTCTTGTCCTCCTAAAATATGACAATACCACCCTCAAAATGACACACAAGATGACATGCCTACACCACTCTTGCTTTGTAACCAGACTGGTGGTTTTGGCAAAACACTGCTCTCTAGCTCCCTGAAAGGTTACTCATCCATCCAGCTTATTATTATGGATATCTCTTGCTACGTCTCTTCAGTGTGTATCCATCATTACCTTCAGGGAATCTTGGAGATGCCTCTCCACTGCCGTAGAAGGAGGGCAGGATTTGAGCTAAGTTGCTGGTCCTTGCACTATGCAGTTCCCTGCTACCTTGGGTGCCCCCCAGCATGAGGCATCCAAGTGATCAGACCATCAGAGGTCCATATTCCATCAGGAGGATAAGGATGCTGAAAGCTGGGCATTGAAATGGAACATAATGGTAAATTATGATTAGTGTCCTTTTTCCAGGATCTAAGTATTAGCCTCTTTGTGCTGTAATTCCTCATATGTATAATATTCTGTGAAACAGTGAGGGTAATATGAGGTTAAATATGTTCAAATTGTTAACAGATGTTAATTCATGAGCCATTTGGATAACCCATTTAGTGGTGGGGACCTTGCCAGTGCTTGGACAAACAAATCCTCAGATTTGTGTGGTGCCCTCAGCTGTAAGTCAGTTTGGAGTGATCAACCAAGTGGCAGTGGAAAAAATTCTACTAGGATCACACTGACAGCTTTGCATTTCTCTTTGGAAAATCTTCTAAAAGATTCCCTGAGTCCAGTAGAAAGACAAAGATTCATACTACATTGGTAGTGATAAAGCTTAGACGTAAAACTTCGGGTGAAGGGTGTGGATAGTCCTGGTATCTCCTCCCTGAAATCATAATTAGTGTACCTGAGTCACTGTGAACAAGGTTCATGGTCAGACAGATGGGATAAATTGTGTATGTCACTACTTCTTCCTTTAATTACAGCAGATACATGTTTGCTGGCAGCATCTCGACTCTTTTAAGTCCTCCAGGACAGTATTTGAATCCAAATCAGAGGGAAAGAACACAACTGCTAAAGCACAGACTTTCCTCTCTTGATTCATCTCTGTATTCAGATTCTGTATTTTAGCGTACATTCAGTTTTTCAAGTTGTTGCTTTGCAACATCTTTAATGCACAGTGTTTTATGGTGGTGCCTTAAGAAATAGTTGTCAGTGACTGCAGAGCTGTTGCAACCATAATTTTTGTCAGTAGTGTAATTGTTTAGTAAAGGCAATAATTTATTACTTTTGTAATGCATTTTTACTGCTCAGATCACATTCGCACTAGTATATTTCACTACAATGCGCCTTTTCCAGAAGGGCTTATGTAATTTGCCAAGTTATGCTCAGAGATATAACGAGTGTTTAGTGTCTGAAAGGCAAGTGAGAGGCATAGTTTCTCCTTAATTTCCATTAATAAGCTTGTTGGATTTGCCAGGTAGTGCTCTTTTTTCCTAATGAGGAAGTTCAGAAGGATTTTTCCTCTGTCTTCGGAGAAAACTGTGTGACAGAACTGCATGATTTGCCCAATGTCCATAGGTGGAGAAGCACAACTGAAGCATCAGAGATTCCTGGAGCCCACTGCCACCTTGCTGCAATTTTGGCTGGAGACATGACAGTGCAAATTAGACTACCATAAGAAATCTGACGGTTCTTGAAAGTACATCCTGCAATGAGTAAAACTTCTCACATTTTTTTAAACATACATTTGAAATGCAGCAAGCACCAGCAAACCTCTTCCTACATTTTGTGTACTTTTGCCATGTTCTTTCTGTCTTGCAGATGATGGTAAGTGATTGGCACAAAAAAGTCTTTCTCTGTTGTCTATTTGGAGGATGAGAAGCAACCAAAGGTGTACTAAGCCTCTAAACACAACAGAGCTAAGAATAAGGCATAGATATTCACAGCTGAACATTTTTATTTGAATCTTATGTTGAGTGCATATTAGTAGGAGTAAAACTGGGAGCTGAGTTTGTATTTTGCAGTATTTTACGTTGGGTTGGAATAATAATGTCAGAATTTTGTGTTTGCCTTGCAGATGGTTCCCCAGCAAAAAGCCTATATGTGTGGCAGCAGTTCAGTTCCCAGATCTCTCGAGTCAAAAGCAATTTGTCATTTGGCATTTATTTCAAATGAAAAAAACCTGGAGGCTCTCTTGTAGATAAATAGTCACAGGACTTGAGCTTGACTAGTAGGTGCAAAGCAAATAACACGTCTAACACACCAAATTCCATGCTTATTTACAGGTGAGGCAGGCTGTTTAATCATCTGTTATTTCTAAAGGGTATGCTTTCTATGGCAGTCAGCATAATTTAAACAGATGAAGGGAGATTGGAAAGTGATTTGCTTTTGCATTTGTAGGAAGATTTCTACTTTACTTACTATGAAGTTTGGATTAATGAAACAGGAGTGAGTTAAAAAAATGTTTTATGCTTACTGATTTGTAATACTAGTGTTTAGAATGCATCCAGGCCTTTCAGTGTTTCTATTTCAAATAATTTGCATTAGGCACTGAAAACTAAAGCTTAAAGCTCAGTTGGGCTGGAAAACAAGGACTCATGAAGATCTCATGAAGAGAAGTTGCAGCTCCAAAATCCGTTTTCATTTTGTGTCAAAATGAAGCTGCAAACTTTCCAAAATACATTCAGTAAGGATGACGAGAGGTGTAAAGACAAGGGTTCTCTGTTGGGATGTGACGTTTAGAAGTGTCACTGCTTTCCTGATTCAGCAACAATCAGGGCTGGAACTTGGCCTTTGCATCGACCACAATGGGTACTGGCTATTCTGGGCTGAAAACTGAGTTCTCTGGCATGGCATCCACAGGCCATTTCAATTTTAACATTCATGATACACAAGCAGCACTCAGATTTTGCAGGTCAGATGAGGTCTTTCTCTCTCTGGCTTTTAGTAAAACAACCCTACTTGGACTTCTTCCAGGTTTCTTGGAATAAATACAACTCTGAAAAATCCCTTGGTCTTGCCAAACTGGAGTTTGATTTTGTTCCATGAATGTCTGACAGCTTGGATAAACCACTCCTCCAAATAACTTTACATTTTATCCTCTGGCTTAAGGGAGGGTGTAAGAGAACTTGTGAACTTACCTATGGAAGTTTACTTGCTGAATGTCTCCCTAAGTGCGTGGAGGAACTCCAGATAAATAGTAGCAAAGTTTCCTCACTGCTTGCATTCTGATTCCCCTGTAAAATCTTCCCTGATGGGACATTTAAAATAAATCTGTGCTGGTTGTACAGAGAGTGGCCCGTGGACAACATTGGTGCTGGCTTGTTTCACTCTGCTATTTCCTTCTGTCCAGCTATACCTGCCTCTGGTGTCTCATGTGCGCATCACAGGGCAGGGGCTGTACCAATTTTAGCAGGCTAGTCCAGGACTTCTGCATGCCAATAACGACTCTCACAGTAAAATGAAACATATTTGGAAGTCTCAGCTTAGTCACACTGCCAAGTTTCTCAGTTTAAGCAAACAGAGAACAGATTTCAAGGATAAGATGGAACTGTGTGCCTAATTTACACCATGAACAAAATACTTATGCTAAAAAATCCTAGTGTGTGGTAGGGCTGAAATGGAGATAGACACAGCCCCCTGTCAGGAGGTTTAAGACCAGGAAGGAGTTTATCTTCAGGTCAAACTAGCAAGCACTATCGATTTTTCCTTTTACAGCTTAGTGTCTTTTTTAGGGTCATCTCAGCTCTGTTGTATAATAGACTCTATGTTCCTACAGAAACCTGAGGAAGATGATTTTTCATTTGAAAAATGAAAAAAAAAGGAAAATGACTTTTCATTTCTTCTGTTTTTTTGGGTGGGGTGTTTTTTTGGATTTTGTTTGACTTTTTTTTATGTGCATGCACATTGTGATATCTAAGGCCTTTAGTCTTTTAGATGAAAGATCTTAAATTAGTTAGAGCATGTTATAACCCTTTCAGTTTTTATGCCTTGCAATTGTCAGGTGCACCAGAGTGGATGTTATTTATAACTTATTGTTATGTTCCTGGAACTTTCCTTCCTGGGTTCAAACAAAAAATCCAATCACTTTGTCTGATCTTTGGTGTCTTGCAATAGCAACAGGCAAATTTATTTTAGTATATTGGGAAGAGATATTACAACAGCTCTAAATGTTTTGGGACAACAGCAAGTGATGGAAACTGAAGAGGGAGTCATAAATAGGACCCTCCATCATTCTGGGGAGAATGGTGTGATTTATATAATAACCTGAAAAAAATCATTAAGATATCATTATCTTGTTATGTATTTCAAATTAATCCACTGAAAACCTTGCCAAAATGTAGATTTGAGGTCTTAATTATTGCCTCACTGCTTATCTTGCTGAAAATCCCTGAAAAAGGATGATGGATTTTATGGGATTTCCTCCCCTACCACATGCCGTAAGAATTGTGCAAAAAACATGAGAAATGTCAGCTAGATAAAAAGCCCCACACCACTTTATTTCATGTGGTGATATTTATAACCAGCTGTGTATAAATGCAACAGAAAAAGAGGCCCTGGGGATGTGAGTAATACAGGGGCAAAGATGAGCCCAGAGCTCCTGCCCTTGTTCTTAGTACAACAATCTGCTCTGGGGAGTGGGAACCAGGACCTCTGACTCCTCCCTATGTGGGTACCTTGATTCCTGGGCACAGGCTCATGCTCACTCTTTAATAGTGGCTGCCCTCCTTTCAGGCACCATTGAATGTTTTGCCACCCTGTGGAGCAGAAAAATAAAATGGTGGGAACATCAGTAAGAGCAGCCTTTTCTGTGTGAGGTGAGAAAATCAGGAGGTCAGAAATAGAAGAGAAGGGGCCTGGGCAGCAACAGGTCATACTGGTGCACAGCGAGTCCCTGATCCCCCACTGACACAGGGACACTTTGATGGCAATACCAGATCACCTCAGTGGTGTGGGGCCTCACGAGAGAGGAGCAGGGCTTGGGCTGGGGCAGTGCCCTTCTTGCTGTCAGCCCTGTGCTGTGCAGCTGCTTTCAGACTCGCTTGCTGCAGCTTGAGCTGAGCCAGGGATAAAAATGCTGCTGTCGTTAACTTGTAAATAAGAATTCACACGTGGTGCTAAGCCAATTTGGGGGTGTTATTTCCTTGTTGCTGTTGCTAAAACTGCACTCATAGCAAAAAGCTAAAGGGATTGAAAGTGTCAGAAGTGTAAGAAAGCTTTAGACTTTGAAGTGGGCATTTGAAGGGCTTTCTTATGCTTTGGTCATAAAACAGCTTTCATTTCTACACAAGCACTGATGGACTCAGGATTTATTTTATGGCTGGTAAAATGAGCTGGAATTTGCCTGCTCAGTGGCTGCTTCTGTATGTGCAGAACAGTCCTATTGTCTTTGACAAGGATATTACCCGAGAAGGGTAATGGTCATTGACACAGTGTCTTGCTGCCTGCCAGCTACTTGCAGTGCCTTTTTCTTAACAGATTCTTGTATGCTTGAGATGCAGCTTTTCTGGTTAAATTCGTCATGTCAAGAAACTAAACATTAGCATTCAAACTTTGCAAAGGCATTTTCATGCTTCTGTGTTCTAGGTTTTTTTTGTTTTGTTTTGTTTCTCCTTGAAGGAACCAGCCAGTATTGGAAGTGGATGATTTGAGATTTGACAGGACAGCATTAACTCTGCTGGCCTGCTGCTCTTTCACTGGCTGCCCAGTTATCAGAGAGGCAGGGAGGAGGTGAACAGCCAGGGCGATGCAGGGGGAGTGCTGAGCGCTGAGCAGGACAGTAAAGATGCAGGTGAAACATTAGCAGGAGGGGAGATGTGCAAGGGGAAGGTTTTCTCTGGGGGGGGGTCCTGCTCTGGAGCAATGACACTGTGCTTGTCTGAGAGTTAGAGGAACAATCAGAGAGCATGAAAGAACAGGTGATGGGTTGGAGATGGTGGGAGGCATGAGCCAGACCCTGAGGTCAGCTGCTTTGGTAACTGCTGTGATTGTAAATACCTGCCCAGGGCCTGATAGCTCCCACAGTCTGGGCTGTGAATGGATAAGCTGGGGCATGAAGGAGGAGAGCTGGAGCAACAAGAAGATTAGGAACACGATTTTACATTCAATTTATCTTTGGAAAGATCAATTCCATCACAGTCCTCTCCTGCTCACAATGTCAGTTTCCAGAGCACTGCATAAAAAATTTGGAACTTCAAAACCACAATAATTTCTATTTGTTTCCTCAGGAACAATCAAGATTCCCAGTTCCATGTTTAGTAAACAGGCTAAAACTGAAGTAAACAAGCCTCTAGCCTCCAGACATAGTAACACAGGGACTCTCACTCCCTCAAAGGCTCTGCTCATACATCCCTCTCCCATTTCTAATTTGTCAGCAGCTTCAGGAGACCTGTGACATCTAAGGATTTGTTGAAGCTGTGGTAATTGGTGAAATGATATAATTGACAAACTGACAACAACATTTTAACCTTTTTAAAATACCCATACACTTTCAAGGTACTCAAGGTTGGCATGCCACAGTAATTGTGCTCAGTGATAGCTTTGGTTATACAGCCAGGTTGTTTGCCTGCCAAGATGTGTGGTCTGAACTGCTGCCAATATTGAGTTATTCAGGTGGTTGAAGGGCATTCTAATAAGACAACATCGTATTGACACATTTATGCTTGTAAAGTAGCTGGAAGTTTTTTTCAAAAAACATTTAAAACCAGAGGTAGGTTTAAAACATGGTCTTTTAGCTAAAGTAAGATATGGCACTTCAAAATTTGTTAAAAAATGGATCTTATGCAGTAACAAAATAGGTTATTTGAACAAAAAATAGGATATTTTCTATTTTCAAATCATCTGCAAAACTTTTTTACTTCAATTTCATATAACTTGCTCTGAAAAGATATATAAATTTATGGATTTTGTCTGCAGACCTTTTGGTTTTATTACAGCTATTTGTATGGGTGGGCAAAGTGGAACTCCTTGCTTGGAGGTGGCTTTGTGTATGCAAACCTGTGGATGTACTTTTTAGCACTTGAGCTGGTTCTCCAGATCCCACTTAAAGCAAAGAAGGCAGCACTCTCAAGTTGTAGTTCACCTTGTCTCGAGGTAGATGAAACCCTTAGGTAAACTAATGGTTCTCTCATGTGATGCTGCTGCTCTTGGTTTTGAAGCTCTGGAAGAGCATCCCATTGGCTTGAACTGGCTCCAAAGGGTCTCTTCCTGCACAGCTTCACCCCTGGGGGCTCTCAGCCATCAGTCAGGCCTTCACCCTTGGTTGCCAGGTGATTTCAGATCCCTTGGAGTAGGTCACGGAGTGCTTTGATGATACAAACCTGCTTTGTGAGCCCTTCTAAAATGCAGAGCGCAGTTTGGGCAGTCCTACCTTAGCACGCAGCAGTACTGTGGGATGCTCTTGAGTTTTCCATGAGGCTAGGGTAGTGAGCCCAGCCACAATTTAATGCTGACAGCCCCACAGGAGGTGATGAGTTACATTTAGCTCAGACCATATTGCTGCCTGCTGGTGTGGGACACAGCCTCTTAACAACTAAGGCAGTGAAGGAGAGCAGTCTAATCAAACTTTGCTAAGTACTGAAATAGCTCTTCTGTAAATCAATGCTATTCATGCTCTGCTTGCCCTTTGAATGGTATCATTTACTCAGAATATAACATTGCACCTAGTGCTGCATCTTGCTGTCATTGAAACATTCCCCCTTGTATTTCTCAATGCAAAGCTAATAGCTTCTATGGAAAAGGAATCTGAGACCTAAAAGCAGAAGGAAAAAAGAAAAAGGTGACAGTCTTAGAAAACCTGCTGTCTCAAAGGTATATTTAAAATATATTGTAATGAAAGAACTGTTGAACTGAAAAATAGAGGCTTTGCTTTTTTCCTTTGCATGGCCATGGTTCTTGGAAGTGAGAATATAGCAGGACATTTTGGCTTCATCTATGCTCCAAAATTAAACAGGTCGAAGATGGTCCTTGGGAATTTAGGTTAGCTTGGAAATCATCCCAATAAGTTCTTTCAGCCTCCAAAACAGGATGGTTACATGAAAACTGTCTACGGGGGATTGCTTCTGGCATGAAGAAAACTTGTTCTTTAAAGCCTGCCCTTCAGATCTCTGAGTCAAGTCCCTGAGGTTATTGTTGAACAATGGTGAGCTGAAAACCTTCCTGTGCCTGAATTCCAGTTACAGGCCAGCCACTGAGTGGTTTGCTTCCTGTGCACAATTCCCAGTACTGGGACTGAGCTCCACATGTCTGTCAGGGATGTGTGGGTCAGGCTTGGCTGAGCTGGGATTGTGAGCTGGGGTGGAGTGGGTATTGCCCAGTCTTGGCTAGACTGCATCTTCCCCATCTTCTCCGTACGATGTTGAACAGGCAGTAAGCAAACCCTCTTGGTTGAGTACCGACACCGCCTGTGCACTCTGCAACCACAACTCTGATCTCAGGAGAAACTACTGCAGGGGACACAGTGAATGGGCTTATACCCACTTACTCTGGAGAGATGATGAAACAATCTTCTAGGGACAGTCTTATATCTGAGAGATTGTTGTGGTGGACGAACTCATTTTTGCTTCTCTGCTATCCAATCTCTCAGTGTCATCCTTCTGCTGCTAATAACAATTGCTAGTATTTCTATTGGCATAATAGTTCTTCAAAAACCCATAAATGGAGCCCTATGATAGGTATTGTGCAAAACAAAACCTAAGTAACCATTCATGATATGCAAATCCTTCCTGAGATTATGAGTATCATTGATTATAAATGACATTATTATAAATGAATAACCAGACATTTCAGGTGACTGGGAAGATTTACCTGTGCTGCACACCTGCTCTTCCTTGCAGTGTTCTCAGCTGCTGAAAAATACACATACAGTGCACTTTTTCTCATCTATTTTTGAGGTCCTTCCCCATCTAGCAGGGCTTGAGAGCAGGCAGTAATTCCGTTTTACAGTAAACACTATATCACCAGAAGTAGATTAATTGCCAAATGATAAAATTAAAAATATTAAAATGGTCTAGCTTGGTGGATTCTAATTAGTTATAGGCACCAGTGTTATAATCAGAGATTGTTCATTGTATAATGGAGACACTTGGTTTCATGTGGATAATATTTCTGCCTTCTTGTTCTACCCATGCAATTTCAATAGGCTGGACTGGGGTGACATAATTCAGAATCAGGAATAACTTTTTCCCTCTGTTGCAACCAAGCTCCCCTTTATGAAATCACATGAGGAAAAGTGATCATTTTGTGCGTGCAGCTTGTGTGATTCATCTATCTGCATGACTCAATTGCATATTAGCATGATCTTCCATGGACTTAATTCTTACAGCGCTTCATCCTGAGAGGAGGTGGACACATGCAAAGATGTGCCGTGTCCTGTTGGATGGGATGCATATATCTGGGGCTTACTCACTAGCTGGTTGAAAGAACAAGACTTATATTCCACAAAGGAAGCACTGAAACAAAGGGCAGGCAAAACACTTCCCCAGGGATGGAAAGCAGATTTCAAGTCCCAGAATATTTCCTGGTCTTTGGCTGCTCTATTCTGTGTGTGCTCACTTAAGGGCAGAATTTAGTAAGCAGCATCAAGCAGACTTTCACAGCTGAGTGACAGAGAGAAGCCAAGTTCCACCGAAAAGACTGGTGCAAGCCCAGGTCACCTTCCTCACAGCTTCCATGTGTGCTGGTCCACTGTCACAGAAGTTCCATGGTGCAGTTTTGTACTACCTGACTGTGTGTGCCTTCCCAAATTGCAAACTTGTATTATAATACAATTAAATTTTTTCTCAAATGTGACAAATATTTGAGTAAAATGCATTTTTACCCAAATCAAAGTCCTCTGCTCTCTCATACTGGTTCAGCCTCCCTCTGAATGTTCTGGCTTTGCTTGAGCCCATGATTGCAGAAATTCAGATGATCTCCTCTTCTAAGAATATTTTCAGTTCAGCTAAACCCAAGGGGTAGTAAAAATCAGGTCAAAAGTCAAGACTCATGATACTCTCAAGCCAAGAAGGGTTTTGACCAGTTCGTTTCCTGAATGTAAGGCTGTTCTCCTGCAACCACCCAAAATCAGAGATAATAGTTTTTTGTGAGTGAAAGTGACAGGAGATTCACTACCTTGTAACACTTAAATTTGGCCTGACCTTCCAGTTCATACTCAGCTGAGCAGTGTTTTGTTCTTATTCCTGCAAGAAGTCTCAGTACTGTGAGGAATGGTAGAGAATTAAAAACCAGTATGTATTTTCCTCTGCACATAGCTGGGTTATAAAGGTTATAATAAAAATTCACACTTACTAATGAAATATATAATACATTTTATGTTTGTTTATCCATATTACTTTATTTTTTATAAGCCCAAGAAGTAAATAGTGCCTTTGTCATGGGAGAGTGATGTGCACCCTTTTGACTCTATTGAACTTGGCCTTCCTATGCCTTCTGTAGGAATATGTGACTAACCTGATTTCCTAGTGGTATGTTGTCAAGGGATTCCTAGAATACTCAATATTAAGTATGAAATAAAATTTTACTCTGAAATACGTAGAAGCACATTCAATTTATATTGACTGGAGACCTGTGGCCACCTTCCAAAGCATGTATTTCTTTTTCATTTGTTATGGACAGGCAATTAACTTAACTGATTTAATGTAAATTAAAGCTTTCAATAGCCGCTTAGGTTCCCTGCCTTGGAAGGTGCAATTAATCACATTATTGCAAAATTATTGCACAGCCAGGTATTTGAAATATGTATTTGATATCAGACACAGTTCTCAGGGGAGGGCATTACAAATACAGCACATATACTAAACCAAACCTTTCAGAAAAATCCTGAACACTTAATGTTGTGCCAGGAGCCAGAGTGTTAAGGGAAAATCCAGCCTTTGCAGATAAGGCATTGTCTTGGCTCAGCAGGGAATATTTACAGAGTTTGCCTGGGTGAGGCAAGATGGTCTGTGCTCATCTGTGCTGAACCTGTGTGTGACACAGGGATTTTCACAGCTATGGAAGTGTCTTCACATGGAGACATTTTTAATTGTATTTCACCATTCAGCAATGAAATTGAAATTGAGGGCAGGAAAGCAAATGGGGCACCCTTCCCTCCCAGCCTCAGGTGATGACTGAAATACCCAGAGCTCCAGAGGGAAGAGCTTTAAAGCCATTTTAAAGCAAATTTCTTCTTTTAAAAATCAGGTGAGTTTAACATAATGAGCAATATTTAGTTCCATTTTTTCTTCCAGGCATCTGAAATAGACAGCTCCGTGCAGAGAAATTACCCAGTTCCTCCATGAGTGATCTTTATCCGAAATCTAACAGTGCCACTGCAGCCTTCTGTGCTCAGAGCTGGAGTGATTGACACGGTGTTACAGCAGCTATGCCACGAACTGTGGGGGCTGACTCAAAGGTTTGCTTCATATTCCCAGCACCAGTGCTCTCAAACCCATCCATTACATAATTAAGGATATCAAACCACAGAGATGTAAATTTAAATTGGGTTTCAGACTGGGTTTTCTGGTGCTCTGCAGGCTGTAGGGAGCGGGAAGTTGCGGGGCATCTGCACCACATGTGGAAGGCAAGCTGGATGACCTGCAAACAGAACAGGCTCCAGGTGTTGAGAGAGCTGTGCAAATGTGCTATGCACACTCAAATGCACACTCAGTCTGGCACCAAGAGCACACATTTCCTGAGTGACAACTGAGCCAATAACTCATCTTGGGGTGTTATATTTCTCAATCAAATAGCAGTCAGTTTAATAAAAGAGGATTTTTGCTTTTTTTCCAGCTCTGGTTTTGAGTAACAAAACTGGCAGATGTGTTCTTGTGCATCAAGGATCTAGAAAGCAATGTGGAAAATATGGCAGTACAGACCAGAAAAGAGTAAGGGAGCTGTAATGCATGGAGGGGGATGTTCCTATCACACCTCCCTTGGCAGCAGGGCAGTTAGGGGCCTCCTGCACCTGGAGGAATTTCAGCTCTCCAGGGTGGGCTGGTTGCCTTGTTTTTTGCTTCTGTGGCTTGGAAAGATCCATGAAAGGATGCATTTTTAAGAAAATTGTTTGTTTCATTCAACAGAAAGAAATTTTGACTTTACACATGTTTTGTTCAGCCAGGTGACTTCATACATCTGGTTTGACCAGCACAGCTGAGTCTGTGGTTCAAGGATACAGTAAATCCTGCTTGAGTGATCCTAGCTCAGACTAAAAATAGGTCATCATGGTGTCAGGTGCTCCCCAAGAACTCTGCTTCTTCAGAAGTCTGGAATGGGTTAATTTGCACCCGCCAGTTTTGTGTCAGACTAAAGCTTTGTTTGTCTGTCAGAGGGCTGATAGTGTGGAACCAGGTGCTGGGCCCTGCAAGTCATCTTCTCTGACATCTCTTCTTTGGAACCTATGGCTCTGAGGCACAGCCATGACTATGTAATTGTAGCATTCACAGGCCAAACCACAGATGTGGTGATGTGGAGAGCAGGAAGACAGACCTGTGTTGACTTCTTGAGCCAAGGAACAATGCCTTTATATTAACTAATCCTTGAAAAAATGTCTCTTTGGCTTGGATCTTCCCTAGAGCTATGAGAAATCTCACTGCCTGCAGTGTCCTGCAGCAAGCAGCTCCACAGCTCATCATGCATTGCATGAAGGAACTTCTCCCCATTGTTCTGAGATTGCCACCTGGTAAACTTCCTAGGTGTTTCGTAATTTCTGTTTCAGTGAGGCAGTGAACATAATTTCCTGCCAAAGTCCCCACACCTTTCATGATTTTGAGGAGTTCTCTCACCTGCTTTCTCAACATTATCTTCTTCCAACTGAAGGGTCCTGGTCTGCTCAGTCTCTCTTTGCACAGAAAGCTTTGGCCATCTTTCTCCCTTATTTTTGTTTGTTTCTCAGTTCCCCTTCATTTCTGAAATGAAGAGAGCTGTACCATGCATGGTATCCTGACAGCCAGCACCATGTCCCTTGATGTGCTTTTCCAGCTACATTTCTAACCTCCCATTTGACCTCTCCTGAGCACTGAGCTGTCATTTTCAAAAACTTTCTTGCTCCAAGACCTTTCCTGAACAGCTAGTTCAGAGTTTTTCACTCTATCTGCAACAGAAGCACTTTTCCCCCATGTGCATTACTTTCTGCTTATCTATATCAATTTTCATCTTCCATTTTATTGTCCTTCACCATGTACTATACCAAAGATCACTGGAAAATTTCAGCCCTTTTTCTGAATAATTTAGGAAACATCCTCCCTGTAAATTTTCTGTGAATGCCTGAGCACTAGGAAGCATTGACTTTGCCAAAGTCAGACAACAGGGGAAATGCTGAGGATTGACACGTTTTAAACCTCACCCCTCTAGGTTCTGGGTTATAAGCATGAGAGAGTCCTCTCTCCTCTCAGGATGCAAAGTCAGAAAACTGATGAAGTATTTGAGTCCATGTTCAAGTGGGAGGTGGATCAGAGGACCTCCACAAACCCCATCAACCTAAATTATTCCACGGTTTAGAAAATTGTCATGTGTGTGTTTGGAGGGGGTGGCACTTTTTCATTTATACATTACCTGTCAAGTTAAACAGATTTACTGCATTCATTACTATGCTGTTGAGCAATAGCCCAGAAAAGCCTAGCTGGTGAAAAAGGAGCAGAGTGAATTGACAGTCCTTGTGCTTTTCAATTTTATCTGTCATGTTACTGAAAAAAATATACTTTGCAGTAAATACCAAGAGGTACCTGCACGGATACCTAATTTAAATCACTGATAAATTGGGGATTTTCCATTAAGAAAGTTTCTAATACTGTCTTTTGAACTACATGTGGTTTTCTTAGCATGTTATGAGATGTTATCCTAGAAACCTCATTTTTTGGTCACATTACTTATACTACTCACGGGAGAAGCCAGTGACCATGTCCACTCAGCAGCTACCCTGCAATGTTTGGCAGCAAGCTGAAGCACAACCCCCTACCCAGCACTGATTGCTGTCACCTAAGCTGTGTTCACCAGCCTTATCTGAGAAGCACCTGACCTTCAACTTCACACCAAGGTTCTAATTTGGGATTATTTATGGGATTTCTTTGTAACAACGTTTGGATTTCCTTTTAATGTTGTGATGGTTTCACATATACTATGGATTTGTACCTTCTCAGGGAATGGTGCAGAGGCTGAGTCTCTCAGCTTCTCCTTCTAATATTGGTCTAATATCTGCCTCAACAATAAGCCTTGAGGGGTCACTATATAGAGAATTCCATGTGATAAATGGTTTATGATATCCTGGTGTGGCATGCAACTGCAACCATCTCCTCCCAGGGCTGCAGAGCCCTCTGCCGCCTCCATTCCTCTGCTCTCTGACACCTCTGTCCCAGGCTAGTGGCACCCTGCAAAGCACTCCTTGGCACATCCTCAGTCCTGGGCCTTCTCCACCTTTCCTGGTTGTTTCTGATGCACTCACTCAGTGCATGTTAGTTTTCAATGCCAAGTTGGCTCTGCTATAGGTTCACATCTCACAGCTCTCCACCAGGGAGTTCCTTGGCTCCTGCCCACTGTGTTGCCTGTCCCTGCTTCAGGCAAGAGACTTCTCACTTCTGCTCCACCTTTGGCTTTTGTGTCTGCCAATACTCATGATTACTGATACAGACTCACGTTTGGGTTTTTTCTGTTGGGGCAGCCTGGAATAAGGGAAAATTAGATTACTTTTGCAGCTTAGGTGTTGGCCATGTACTTAAGAGATCTAAAGTGAATTTTTGCATGTGTTTTTCTGCACAGCAGGTTGATATGGTGGGTGGAAACAGCATTTTTATATTCCTGGTTTGGAAACTTGCAGCTTGAATTATGTGTGAGTGGCAGGTCTGAAGCAAAGAAGACCTGCCTTGTTCAGCTGTCGCTCATGAGGTGGGCTGTATTTTCTTGCTACTAGTGCTGAAAAAGAGAAGGCAAAAGAAATCATTTCCACAGGACAGGGTGTGGAATTTGAAAACACTTACTTTTCCTGCCACAAAAAATAATGCACGTATGCAACTATACATATATATTTAAAAGGACCTTGGCAGGAGAGAGGGGTGGGTTGCTTATGTATGTCTTTTCAGGATTGCCAGTTTTTAATGTAATTTGAGGCTGTCTGGATGCTGTCCCCATGGTTTATGCTATGCTGTCCCCCTCTGTGCTGTCCCACATGACAGAAGGGCACAACCAGGAGGGTTTGTGTGTGTGGAGTCAGCCCCATCAGCAGCAGCTGAACAAGGTGGATTGAAACAGTCCCCACTCTCATGCTTGCTTATAACAAAGAGAGGGTTTTCTGAAATGCTTAAAGCAACTGTGCTCTTGTTGGACGACGAGTGAGGGATTTTTCAGGTGGAATCAATGCAAATAAGACTCAGTGCTGACACTCGCAAGGGGACCTCTCTTCCTGCACAAGGGGTCTGCTCAGAGAGAGCTGCAATGGACATTGTGAAAAGCAGCTCCTGGAAAGGAAGGGAAGCAGCCAGAGCATCTCCTGAGCTGCTGAGGACAAGGAGAGGGAGCACATGGGAAAGCCCCATCACAGAGGGATAAGGCAAATGGTGGGAGGAAGAGGAGATGGCTCTTAAAACACTTCCTAGAACAAGGATGGGGGCATTCTGATGTTTGGCATAAACCCTCTTTAAAATAAGTAACGACAACAACAGCAACAACAGTAACAGAAGTTTCACATTCCATCATGCTAATTCTGTTGGCAGAGTGGATAGAATTGAAAATGTGCTATTCATGGATCCCCAAAGGCACAGAAAAAAGTGTATTTGACTCCTTCAGGAGACACAGACTTCAGGTTAGTGCTGTTTCTCCACCACCCCTCTCATGACCTGCCTCCCCTCCTTATGGGTTCCTTTCAACTCAGCTTATTCTGTGATTCTGTGGCAGAGACCACAGGAGGGCTCCTCGTCAGCAGCAAGACCAGGGAGGGAACAGTGCAGGGAGCCCCTTGCTCCCCTCTCTGTCTCACTGTGCTGATATTGCCGTATGACCCACAGACTACCTGCAGACCAAAGAGGCAGCAGAATTCCCTTGCCTGTGCACATTGAAGGGAGTAACTTCATCTTGTGTCTCCTTGGTATTTGCTTGATGCTAGCTCTTTCCCTATGAGGTTGCACTGCTTTTTCATGTTTCTTTAGTATTTTCTGCCAGTGGGAATAGCTGAAGCACAGGGACGTTGTGGCATTGGCACTTAATTGCATTCAGGCACCAATCCCTCATGCAGCAATGTCAGGATCCCCATCTTTCTGCAAGACTAACAGATGGCTCTGCAGAAGACTCAGGCACTGGGGTAAGGAATGATCTGCAGGGGTTGCTGCTGGAGGGAAAATAATGTTTTATACATGTCAGGCTGGGGCTCTGGACAAGGCAGACTTGATTTTTATCCTGGCGTTTTATCAGACACAGCAGATGCTGAATGCCAAATTACAGTGCCTGAGAAAAACAGCAAAAAAGTCCCACAAAAAAACAGCTGGGAGAAGGTTTGCATTATATTTGCTACTCCCTACAAAAATGGTAGGATGAGTTCTAGTCTAGGAATGGTTTCAAAAATGCAGAAGTTTGAAGAAAGAGGTAATATCTTTTATTAGAGAAACAGATATTGCTAGAAAAAATAGCCAAGCTTTTCTGACAGCTACTTTGCTGCTGTATGATTCGGTTATTAATAAATATATTCTTACAATTTGAAGGACATCTGTTCAAGGACATCTGGAAATTGATTTGAATTGTGCCATTACTTGTCATGATGGTTGCTGCCTTATAAATACAATCACAGATGAGATTAGCCCTGCTCTTTAATTGTGGACTGACTTCTTCCAGTAGGAAGGTGTTTCATGGCTGATTATACATGTTCCTTAGCACCAAATGACACCTGCTGTCATAATAGCTTCCATTTTTATTGCAATATAATACAAATGATCTCAAAAGGCTTCATAAATTACTGAAAGATTTGCAGGAGGAACAAGGTGTTTTAAAAATCGTATGTAGGAAGCCTATTTTTGTGACTTATTTTAGAAAGCACTTTTTAATTATTTAATTAGTGTTCTTGAAATTATGGGGAATATCAAAACTTTTTGTTTATTTACTGCAAGGAACTAATGAGTAGTGAATTAATGAATATTGGGTGTCATCTTACCTTCCCAACAATGGGAAAGATGCAATCCTAAATACTTAGGAGAAAAGAGAGAGCCCACTTTCTCTTCACTTTACAAGTACAAATTTCAAAGAATTTAAAAAATAAATTAGTTTGGTAAAAAAATCCACAAACCTTTCCACTTAGCCTGACCATCTTTCACTTTCCTGGTCCCTTCTTTATCTCACTTGTTCATGGAGCTTTCCACTTTTTACAAGACTTTGATGACCCTAGAAAAAGTGAGAAAAGCATTTTGCCTCCCATGCGACTTTAATAATAAATCTGTCATACTCTGCCTAATACATCATAAAGAAATGACAAAAAAAAAAAAAATTACAAGCAGTTCAGCAGATATTGGCAGTACTGGCATGAATCCAATTACCCCATGTCTGGACAACTGAGTAACATAAAAGCAGGGTTTACATATGCTCCTGACTATAGCTGAAGGCTCTCCTGGCTCAGCCTGAAGGTTCATGACCCATAAATATTTCTCTCCTGGCAATTGCAAATTTGGCCTCCTGCTACAGTAGAACTTGTAAAAGCTACAGACAATCTATGGCTCTCCTGGGACCTACAGACTCCCCTTGCAGATTTTATGAGTATCAATCACAGGCATTATCTCATAAGACTCACAGGTTACCAGCTGGTTTGCTATGTAAAAGTGTTGCTTGCAGTGCTGGAGACTGTAAATGCTATGAATTTTAACAATTTCTGTTTACAAGAGATGCAAGAAAATTACGTTTTCATTCTTTAGAAATCAAATCTTCTGTTAATATCTAATCTAAGTGTCACCAGGCACACATAAAAAACAGATTTTACCTACACAACAACTGTTTTCATGATGTTTTGTACCTTTTTTAGAGGCTTCTAGTAGAGCTGACAGTGTTCTCATAACTCTAGGAGGTGATCAGAGGTGCTCCTGGCAAGACATGTCTTCCCTTAGTAGTAGAGGCACCAACACCCTGGCTTAATGGGAACAGAGAATGTGAAGAAAATGTGACTTTTTAATAGATCAGTCAGTTTGTTTCATATTGGTTGGTAGAGCTTTTTAAACACACAGCTATCAGAAGGGGAGCAACTCTTCAGCATGGGGAGCTTGCTATTCCACGTCTCTTGGTGTCTTTAGGGTCTGTTCCTTGCATTTGGTCTTGGCAGATTGAGACTGCAGAGACATCTGTGACTTCAGTGTATTTATACATAGGAAATAAAAATCCCAGAGCTCAATTTCTCCATATGCCTCTTACAGCTTTCTATTATTAGAAGGCAAACATCTTGGATGTGTTGCCAGCTAGCTATATGCAGGGCTGCCAATTGTCTCCATTTCATATTCTAGGTTGCTGGTATTTTCAGGCTTGGCTTTGGGTATCTTTAGAATCTGCCTTGTGAAAATGAGAAGACATTATTTCACTATTGGCTTATTAGAATGAGTCATTAAATTTGATAAAACAGATGGAGGTTGTTTCTCGGATTCATGTCTTGTCCTAGATCCTTTCAGGGGAAAACTAAGAACGTTTCCATGTCCTTCATGCGTTAGAAAATGTGGCTCTTTCCTCTTTTTGACAGGAAAAGAAGTGAGATGCTCATGTATCCCTCACCCTACACACACGAAAGTAATATTCTTCCCCTGTATGTGCAAAAAAGGAAAATTAAAGTTAGGGCAGGGGAATCTGCCACCTGGGGAGACTTTCACAGTTCATGCCTTCCGTTCACATCCAAACTCAGCCTGCTCCTCTCACTCCTTTTCAGAAGAGAAGGCACCTTGCAGCCATCGGACCAACACACCTCAAAAGGAAAAGCAACCAAATACCAATAATCTAAACTATGCATGAAAACTGTATGGAAAAAAATAAAGTTAAGCGTGTCTGCTACCTCATCAGCGAGACCATAGGGATTTACTGGGAGAGGGAAGGCACTGTCCCAGCTCTTGCCCTGATCTCTGCACTCTCAAAAATCTGAATTCACCCAGGAAAGCATGATGAAGGATATATCACTTGAATATTCCTCAGATCAAGGACCATCAGTCTTGTGACACAAGCAATGGTCAGAATGAGTGTGCCGTGTGCTGAAGGTATTAGGAGCGTCATCCAGCCTGTGCTGTGCACAAGAGTGGTGAGACCCTTTTGTTGAAATGGTCCTTTTAAAAGCCAAGGGTGTTTCAAAGCTCCTCTGTGCCTGGCTTAGATTCAGCTCACGCGCAGGAAGCTGAGCTCTCCGGATGCCCTGGGCTGGCACTCCCTGTGCTGCAGCACAGCACAGCCAGGCACCTCACAGCCCCCAGCTGCAGACCACCACTCTCTTCCCCGTGCTGACTAGAGGCATCTGGCAGGGCTTGAGGGAGAGTTAAATGAGCTTCTTCCCCAGAGAAAGCATCTCCTCACTGGGGCAGTAAATCACTGTCTTGCAGTGACACTAATGCACAGAAAATGAACTGCTTGTGAATCTAGTTGGTAAATACTGATTCTGTGAAAACTGTGCTACATGAATGCTTAAAGGAGCAATTTAAGATGAGGAATGTCCCTGTGGCAGGGAATATCCTGTGGCACCTCACCATATCCACAGGGCTCATGGTGTAAAAGGGGCAGCAAAAGGGGAACAATATTTCCATTCTAGCATTAATTCTAGTCACTGTCTTGCCCAGGGTCACCTGAGAAATCAGAGCATTTTAAATTTGATGGATTTAAAAAAAAGGTAACAAGCTAATTTTGTGACAAAATTGTTTGCTCTCTGGAGCCAGATGCCACTGAGACCTTCTAACCTTCAGTGTTGATATCTGCTCCAGGTTTGTTGCCTCTGTTATATCCAGATCGGAGTCTGCATTTCCTCTCTCATTTTAAAACATTGACTGATCCACTCCTATGTAAACCTGATAGGAAATTATGCATTAAGCTCATTAGAAGCATTCTGCTCTCCCCCAGGACACCCAGGAGGTGTTCTAGAAGGATCAGAAAGTTTTCTGCATAGATGCATGGGAACGGGGAATAATTGCCAGGAAAGAGCATCTATAAAATAAACAGAAGGCTAAGCCAGGTGCTGTGTTGGATGTTGCTCTTCAGAGAAGGAGGTTGTGAAATGGGTGGACGTGGCTCAGGCACACTGGACCCCCTTGCTGGGCTGCTGAAGGCAGCTCCCATCCAGAGCTATTTTGTGTCCCCAGGGCCACTGGCTAGTGTGAAGTGCAGAGCTATGGGACACTAGCCCCCAGGCTGCTTCTGGCAGCCTGAGATACTGTGCACTGCCAAAGGCAGGTTACTGACTTCTTCTGAAACTCTCTAAAGAATTGACTGGTTTAAAAAAAAAAATAAAGCAACAGCGCCTGAAATCTTTAGATTTTGAATCTGAACCTCTGCAAATATTGCCAGTGGCTCCTGACCTTCTGAAAGTGTTTATGCACTTCCTTATGCCCAGGGCCACTGTTTGGATGTGGCGTTTCCTCTCCTTTGCAGTGCTATGTCCACAGCTTTTTGCGTTTCTTAATGTAAATGTGGATGGAGCACCGAGTTGCACAAAGCCTTTCTTCAGCTGTTGCTCTTTAGCCTTGACATACAAGCAAGCAATTGATCTGTTAGCTAAGACTGAGCTGTTGTAGTAGGATCTGCTTCACAATGTTGTTATATCTGCTGGGCCCCAGTCAATGAAAGGGTGGTGGACTTGGTGGTCTGCAGAAGAGCAGATGTCCCTGGTTTCTTGCGTGAAGGCTCTGTCGTCAGTGAAGTGTTGTTAAGCTTTCCCTGAATATCTTTCAGGTCTAGGGTTGTGTCAGGAATATTTTGCTCCTCTCAGTCCTTCTGCATGTGGTTTGGGCTGCTAAATTTTCCATGGAACTGAGGATGTTGTGATGCACTGAGGATAGACGCACTGAGGGAGAGCCAGGTTTATCAGTCTGGAAAGCTGTAGGTGACAGAACAGACATCCAAGGGACAACTGGCTTTTTGGGTTCTGCTGTGTGGGGAAGAGCAGAAAAGTCCAATACACCCTCAAAGCCTGCACAGGTTACAATGATAATGCACTTAATTAGTGCAAGTCCTTACCTACTAGTGGTGCTTAGTAATGAAAATGTGTCACTGTGTACTAATAGCACCTAATAAATTAATAACAGAGGAGCTTTTAATAGTAGACTACGGACATCTGATTTATTGTCCAAAAATAGCTTATACCCTGTTTCTGTGGAACATCTACAGTCCACACATGTCAGAGGCTGAGTGGAATATGTAATTTTTTTAGCTCTTTATCCTTGCTGGAGGCATGAGCAAACACAGTGAGCCTCCTAATGCATTTAGCAGCAGACATAACAGTGGCATAACTGACCAAGGACATGTATCCCATAAGGCAGAACAATTTAAATGAAAAAAGGGTGGGAAAATACCAGCCAAACAAAGAAAAATGTTATGTTTTGGTGTGTTGAAGAGGGATATATGCCTGAAAAGGCTTATTGGGCTTTTATCTTTGAAGTCACAATCTCTGTGTTCATTCTTCATTTCACATCCTTCAGGGATGCAGATGCACCTGGCTGCAGAAGAAGACACATCTCCTGAGCATTGTTTTTGACATTGCTTTAGCAGTGCAAGAGGCAAAGATGCTTCACCTGGTGTGGCACTGAAAGGTCCCTGGCTCTGCACAGTTCTGGGAACGCCATCCTACTCCTCAAATCCTCTGGCTGTTTCTAGGGTAAAAAAGTGCTCCACGGCTCTGGCCTGCCTCTGTGCCCCCATCCTTTCTAAGGAAACCATGGTGGGAGTGGTGGACTGAATTGCCCTGGTAGGGGCCAGATTATAAGGAAGGGTGTGCGAGGACCTGGCAGACTGGAAACATTTTTGATCTCCCATTTTAGAAACATGCCCAGCACTCTCTCCTCTAGTTTAGGAAATAAATCTCAGTAAAAGATGCTGCTGATGTGGTTTTGAGATGGTGCAGCTCCAGCTGGAGCTGAGGTAAAATTCTGTTGCTGCTGCTGCTGCTGTACACCCTCAGGGGAAATTCCCAAGACGACCAGTGCCATTAGTAATACTGCCTGCCCCACATGATGGCAAGTCCATTGCTCTCAGGACAGACATTGAAATAATCCAATCTTGCCCACTTTTTCCTAGCCATCTTCAGCATGGGTCCAGAGATCTCCTGTGCTGCAGTTTGACCCCAAGGCTAAACCTCCTGCAGTGGTATAACCTGGAGCAGCCAGGCAGAACCAGCCAGCAGCAGTCCAGCCCCTGCCTCAAGCTGATACTTCGGGTTCGTTTTGCTTTTTAAACCATTCTAGCTGCAGCAATTGCTTTAGATGAATTATCACATGGGACAAATAGAAAATGAAATATTTCCCAGGAATTACATGCCACTATTATACTATCTGTAATGTTCAGTAATTGGGACTTATGCCTTGTTCACAGAAGGCAGGTTCAAGATTTTTCACTTTCTTTGGTCTGGGGAGACGGCTTTCTTAAGCCAGTTTTAATTTAGTATTATTAAATCATTTAGGTTGGAAGAGATTTAGAAGATCGTCAAGTGCAAACTTCAACCTTCTGAACTTGTAATAGGCTGCAAAAAAGCAAAAAAAAGATCTTGCCTTGAAGGGTGTCGAATCAGTACAGGAGTACATGTTATAATGATCTCAAAAGAAAACAGTGGCTTCTCTCTGTTAAATCAGGCAGTACAGTAGCATACCAGCAATAACCAAGGGACTAATTCTCCAACTAAAGACATGAAAATATAATTTCATGTTGTGATTGTTTGAAATTAGTCACAGAAGCTAATCTGTGATCACTTGCTAAGATCACTTGCTCTGTCATTATTTTTCCATGAATAAGCTAAGAAATTAATTTTAAAGTAAAATGAGTCAAAGGCCTAGAATTTAAGGTTAGATTTGACACAACTTCTGCTTTCATGTATTTTACCAAGAATTTTCACTAAGGAAAATCATTATGAATTTCTTGAGTATAACACACACTTTGCCTATGCATATTATATAGTTTATACCCTGCCATATGCAGATATCCTCAGTTTAGCTTTAGGCTTCCTTTGTAGTCAGCAGGAAGAAGTAGACAACTTGCCTGATCCTCCTAAGCTGTCTGGCTTGGGGGAAAATCAATCCCATAAAAACAAGATTTCACACTTTCTCTTCATTTCTCTGTACGTAGGGAGCTTGGTGAGACTGTCTGAGATAGAGAGATGTATGTCGCATACAGCTAAATAAAAGTGAGATTAATCTAAGGAAGTACATGACCATCATAGTTTGAATTTGATGGAATACCCAGTCCTGATTTACACCACTGGAGAACTCTCCAGCAGTCATATTTCATGGGGAGCTTCCAAGGGCAAGCACAACAGGATATGGTTTCCTACAGAGCCTGGGCACTAAGCTGTCCAGCCTGACCTGCTTCTGTGGCCACCAAGGCAGGACAAGTAAGGCTGTAACAGCACACTGATAGGAACAGTCACCCACAAGGGGCAAACATTTGCAGGGGAGGTCACCTCACCCAGCTCAGAGTCTAAGTCCATTGCCTAAGTCTAATCTGGTCCCACCAATGAATTCCTAAAGCCAGTGAAAGGGATCATGCACTTCCAGCAGGAACTGCTTTTATCCCAAGAGAAGTGGGAAGAGAGTCCATTGGCGATGCCTGTTGGTGCCCATCAGGCACGTGGAGGCATCCCATGGCCAGCACCCAGGTGTGTGCAGTGAAGCAATTCAGATGTTTGTAGATGACTTGGAAACTTTAAAGGTGGGCTCAGTTTTGAGACCAAGTTCTTACCATAATCGCTCATCCTGAGTCCAGATGCTTCTCTTGTTGTTAAGATAATGGTGCAGCTTAACAGGAGCAAGGTGGAGGAAACCAGTTCCCTGACTGAGTGGAACAGCCCAGCCTGAGCGTGTGTAGCAGCGTGGTGTGATTGCCATTTTCCTCATCTTTCCCATCCTCCTTCATGGGCAGGCTATGGACAACCCTCGAGCTCTGCGTGCTGCTTCCCTTCAGCTCATGGTGGATGTGCTTTCTGTGGGGCAGTGAGCACTTTTCTCTTTATTCTTAAGAATATGAAGTCATTATGGATGAAGTATTTCACTGTATAGTTTCCTGACTGATAAAATGTCACCCCTAAGATTAAGATTACATGTCCCTGCTGCATTGGCACAGAAAGTCAATACTGACAAATGTAACATTAGATCATTGTTGCAGAGGATGAAACCCTCCATCTGGACAGGAAAGACTGGATGGGTGGGTTTTAAAAAAATAACTTTTAAATTGATTACCCATGTCTCTAGACAATAGTTTGTCATCATTGCTGAACATTATAGAAAGAACTGCCCATATTTGCCTTTAGGTCTTGTGGTTTAAAGGAGAAGTAAATAGGTATGTGAGGGAGCAAAGTAGGATTCATAGCTGCGATATATCCTACACATGAATCAANATATCCATTTTTAGATTAAAAAGGGGGAAAAAAAGAAAAAAACCCACCTTTTTCTTTATTTTCTGAATTTTTATATTAAGAACTTCTCATCTGTACTTCATTTAGAAGAAGTTATTTATGTTCTGTGGGATTCCATCAAGCTGTTCATATGACATTTTGCCGGAACAAAATGTAGCTCTTCTAACATTATTGTGATGGCCAACCTTGGGGAGAAACTTCATTATCCCCTATGTACCAGCTGAATGGACATTTTTCTCTTGGTTTGACTGTTCTGATATTTTTCAATAGAAGTTTCCTAAATTAATGTCAGTGTCTCGGATGCAGAGGGACTGCTAGAGCAGGGTTATATTAGTGAATGATATCATAGGCAGGGCTTAAAAGCCTTCAGGATACAAATTGTTGGTAGCAACCAGAACAGACTGTGTGTCCTGGAGAATCACATTCCTGTGGGCTCTGACTGTTGGTCTGAAGCAATAGCTTGAGAGAGCAGTGATGAAGCAAATACCTTGCCTGTGGTCATGTTTTCCTTCAGGCAGGAAGTATCAGAGCATGGTGTTAATGCAACATTTCTGCTCCTGGCACCTCAACTAATTTGAGCAGGATCAACACCAGCATCTTCTCACCTCACCCCATTTTGCAGTACCACATAATCACAGACCTAAACTCACTCCCCAGCAGCATTAGAGCTGTTAGATATAGGGCTTGGCTAGGAAGCTGTGCCATGGCCGCCTGTCAGATATGCCTGTGGCCACCTCTCATCTGGAGGATTTCACACATCAGCCTCTGCTAGTCCAAGAAAGTGCAAATATTTTCATGACTGCTGAGAATTATGACTTGCATGTTTGCAAAAAATATTTGCTACCAAACTTGCATGATTGCTAACATTTTGAAAAACTGCTTTGCAGATTGACTTCACCCCACTCATGTCAACCCTGCATGGCCTGTTGGTCACAGTCTGTGGTCAAAGGGTGTTGTGGGTCATCAAGGCTAGTGAGTGTCCATTTGCCAGTCTGATGAGAAGTATGAAGTGATGGTTCCAGTCCTGGTCTGTCTGAGCTGTGAGCTTTTGGGACAGACAATGACCCACCCTGGGCACAGTCTGTGGGGCAGCAGAGAAAGGCTACAGCAAGGTAAGGGACTAGGGACAAAAAGGAAGGGGAAAATACAGCAAAGCAGAGCAAGACAGAGGGCAGAGGGATTTCTGGGGGAAATCACAGAAGGAAAAGGGCAGAATAAGAAAATAGCTTGGAGGAAGCCACAGAAAGGAGACAGAGGTAGGTACGGAATTTGTGCAAGGCAATTAACCAAGCACAATACTGTTAAATCTGAGTCTTCAGTACCTTCAGTATTTCTGTGTGTTGGGCATCACTGCTGAACTCTGGTGATGGTAGCGGTGTTGTTTTATTGTCCCAGAGGCCATTTTACTTTCTGACTTTCTCTCCTCTCCCTCCAGATTTTTAATAGGCCAAGAATCACTGTTGATTAATGGACAGGATGGAAGGTGGAGGACCTTTATAGGCTATTAACCTTAACGAGAGCAATAACTAAGTGATAAGTCCATGCATGTTCTTTTGCAGAAGAGAGACCCTGGACGCAGCCTGAAAAATACTTCACATGTGGCAGAGATGAATTTGTGAGCAGCATCAACATGAAATAGCTCCAGCCGGGTGGGTCAGGAGTAAATCTGCACACCGCAGCATCCCTTACAGCCTCACTAGCCTGAGCACTGACTGGCTGCAGGAGTAAAGATGAACCAGAGACACTGGTAGTTCCATAAGGGATATTGCCCCTGGTGGGTTAAAACTCTTTGCTAAAAGTGCCACCCATTTGCAATTCATACAGTCTAGTCTGTAATGTATACCTCAACCTAGTCTGAGGTATATTATTAACAACATCCATATCCTAATCCACATGACTGCAAGGGCTGCTTGCTTAATGAGGGTCAAATGGTCATACGGGCTGGCATCATTCTAATAAAGCACAAAGTCGTTCTGTACCTATTTGTTTACACGGATTAACAGGTTTTGAAGGTCTTGCATTTGTGGCAAGAATTGGCAGGTGTCATTACTATGGAAATAAAACCCTGACAAAATCAGGCTTTTCATTACATGTGTGCTTGTAGGAGCTCTGCTGGATCTTTGACATATATAAGGGCAGTTTTTGTTTTTGTATTTACACAGTTCTTATTGCCATCAAAGAAATTACTTTTATCTCCTATTGAAGACACAATCTAATTTACTCTGTAGGAAGCAGGAGAACATGAATATTCCCAAATTTTAATTAGGAATTTGGCATGGGAAGAATAAGCAATAGTGTGGCTGGATATTAGAGCTGTTTCTCTACAAGGCACTGTTTGGTGTTGCAGTAGGTTTGTAAATCCTGACCATACAAACAACAGGGCAGCCCAGACACTGCCAGGGAAGGGTTATGGTCTTGCATCACATTTCTCCCTCAAGGGCCAGGGTGCATCCTGTGCCTGTACCCCAGACATCCCAGACCAGGTGCCTTTCTCAAACCACTGATCCCCCTTTCCACTTCCCGACTTGAAAGGTCGGTGGCTGAATGCCTGCCCTCTCCCTCACAGGTACGGGTGCATAGTAATCGGTCTTCTCTGAAAGGCTGTGCTTCTCTGAGGAAATTTTGGATTCATTTCCAGGGTTATGTGAGATGCTGAGCAGTATAATCCATGATAGATCCTACAGATGAAGTGCTTTCTACTGTTAAATGAGCTTAATCTAAGCAATTAAATAAATTAAATAGCTTATAACACCCTGTGAACTTTCTTTCCAGTTCACGTTGTGACACTTGGAAGGCACGGCATGCTTCCTATGCAGAGGTTGTCTTAAAACTGGTGAGAAATCAGAGCAATTGTGAAAATGACACAAAGAAAGTCATCCCTGTTATACACTTGTGCATCTGATCCCCCTGAGAGACTGTGTAACGTGGCTGACATGTCCCAAGCACAGGTTGTTCTGACCTCCCTTGTAAATCTTGTAGCCTCTGTTCTCTTCAGGGTGCTTTCACGAGCCGGATGTCCCTTGTTCTATCAGTACAGGAGCTGCTTTCCTGCACTATGGCCATCTGTTTCCTAATGGTTATGTCCAGCCTGGGTTAGTCTGCTCTCTCAGGGTATGTCATGACACAAAATCTGCATGCTTCCCAAAGATAGTTTCTTGGCTACTGTAGCTGTTGACCATCCCCATGGAATCCAAGCTAGCTGCCTGCTGGGAGACCTTGAAAACTGGATGTGGAACTCCTTTTACACCCTCTGCTGCAGGGACCTGCACTACTTGACTTGTGTTAAGAGAGAAAAAATTGCTTTTTTCTCTGTTCTTTCTCAGTCTGCAAATCCAGACCTTATAGTGCTCTGAAACAGGACACTCCCCTATTTCTGAGTTTAGACAAAAAATTATATCTAGGTGCCAAATTTGCTGTTACTTCAAAGTCCTTATTTGCCACGCTTTTTACCACCTGTTAATAAATCATGATGGGCTGGAGATATATGCTGTCAGTTCCCTGTTCAGGTGATGTCCTCTCCCCATGGTATAGATAGCATAGCTAACAGTCACACTTTATCCTCACATTTTCTTGTGTTATTGTCTTTAGAGCCACCCATTTTACAAGCAGAGAGAGAAGCAGCTTGTCCCCTCACTGTGACCTGCATGGCACCAGGTGAGCAAAGTGAGCAGGGACTGTAGAGTCATGTGTTTAATTAAGATCATTTGCTTTCAAATAAAATCTCACCAAACTGGAGTGCATAAATTAGAGCAAGTTCTTTTAAACTCCATATATAATTAGCTTTTGGGTAAATCTAGCACAGGAAAAAAACGAAGGTGAACTGGACGAGACTTGGGCAGAACCAGGTCAACACGTGAAGGTAAAGAGCAAAGATCATCTTCTTTTGTTTTCTTCTTCTTCCAACCTGCAGATGAACTGCTCAGCCCAGGTTCTTTCCATGGCTCAGTGAGGAGAAATGGCCACTTTGGGCAAGTGGTTTGTCAGGTCAGTGTGGATATTTGTTCTGGGACAGGATGAATTAGCCNTATATTATATATATTATATATTATATATATATAACTTATGATGCTTTTTTTCCCCAGATATCTTATTTTTGACACTGCAAATGCCTAAACATCTTTTTTAACAGAAGAAAAAATACTTTTGACATTTAGGGCTTTTTTCCCCCCCACACCAATCTCTTCTGTTTAAGCTCTAAGAGTTTAACCCTCTAAGTAAATGAAGCAAATCACATTATCTTATTTGTGGTTCATTACATTTGGTTCTTGCATTTTTGGGATCTAAAAATACCTGCTTCTAAA
>WAAG01053380.1:0-49149 GCA_013390105.1 Tichodroma muraria | reverse complement strand
AATCTAAGACCTCAGAGGGCAGTTTAGACTAAAATATTAAAAGTAAGAACTTCTACAGGAGTGTATGCAAGAAATTTAGAAGATGCTCTAGGAAAATGAGTTGTGCGTTATCACAGAACCACAGAATCAGAATGCTTTGAGTTGAAAGGGACCTTAAAGTCATCTAGTTCCAATTCTCCTGCCATGGGCAGAGACACCTTTCATTGGAAGGTTCATTAACATCCCAGCATGAGCTGGGGAATGGTACAGATGGGAAGGTATTTCCATCTCAAGGTGTTACTTGCTGTCATGAAATAACAGGAAAACTGAGAAAAATTTCAACTTCAACAGTTTGTTCTTGAACTTGTTTCAGTTCAAAAAAATCCATGATGGAAGGAATATCCGTCTCTGTTATTTACCACTGTCGTGAAACCACAGGAGCAGAAAAAGATCTGTAACTTTCTTGAGTTACAGGTGATGATTTGAAAAGATAAGGTTTCTAGTATCAGGAATTATTTGTATGTGGCAAGCTTGATCTCTTTCCATAATATATGGTGGGAATCACTCTATCTCTCTTGGAGATGTTCAATCAGCCCCACGCTGGGCAGCCTCTCTGATGCCTGGAGTTCAGTCCAATGCAGAGAGATTGGCCAGAGATAACATGCTGTCAAAGTACTCTGAGCAGCATTACAATTTATTTTTTTTTAGAAGCAAACATGAAAGAGTTCAATAGCTCTCAGAAACAAGAAGGAAAACAAACAAAACAGGGAGTTAAAAAGCATGAAGTTTTTTTCCCCTCTGTTTTGAGTCAGCTTCTTTCAAGTACATGAATATTGGCAGAAGCTGCATTTTTTTTTATGATAGTTTTTGTTCCATTCCCATATGTGAAAGATAATGAGCAGACATGTCTCTTCCAGAAACAGAACCTACTTTGACTTGTCAAATACCAATCACTATTTAAAAAATGTCACTCCATTTCCTTCCTCTGCCTGGGCTATGGCTGGTGGCCACAGGTGAAAAAGAGATAACTAGTTTCTCAAGTCTGCCGATAAGTGCAGGAGACTGAACACATCTGGCTTAAAAAGGGTTCCCAGCTTCTCCCTTGAGGAGCAGCAGTGGTTTCCTCACTGCCTTGCAATTCCCACTCTGAGTGCACAGCTGCTGCCCAGGCAGGAGCTCCAGTGGGAGCAGCAGGAAGCACTTCTCACCACCATGGGCTCCAAACCTCAAAGCAAGCCTGGGCAATGTGGTAAAAACACAGCTAGCTGAGCAGGAAGAAAGGAGGTATTTCATGGCAAAGATAAACCCTTTTGTTCACTCCTTCCTAAACTCAGAAGTTTCAAATTCTTGGCCGTCTGAGCACTAGGACTTTCCTGTTCTAGACAAGAGTTTTATCAGGTGTTCAGGAGGTGATTAGGAAAGCACTTGGTTTTACTTAAAATTTCTTTCACTTGCTTCAGTGGCCATTTGAATGTGATTAAAAAAAAATTATCAGATAGGCATAAGCATAGGAAAAATAAAAATAATTTCAGCTTGTGGGGTAGCAAGAGGTAGAGTTATTCAGGTTTACTTTCTAAAAGTTAAGAAGCTACAAAGAGAAAATAAGAGAACACAGAGGTTATGTACTTGCAATACAGAGGGCATGTACTTTTAAGTTACACTGAGTCCTGTAAAAAATCAAACATTGCTTTTTTAAGATGCAGTAAAGGGACAACATCCATCCATTGCACCTCTTCAGTGCTTTTTTGCTAGAGGAAAGTTCATCTATTATTTGAGACATAATACGGAATATGAAGATGATGCATTTTAAAATTAAAATATACACACTTTGATAATTCTTAAATTCCCTTTGGCCTTTAAAATGCCTTAAAACTCTGAAATACAACAGGACCATATCAGACCCAGTCCTTCAAATGCAGAGGGTCACTTTTGGTCTGGTATCATCTTAGGGCCAGACTGACATCTTTCCAAGCAGTCTGACTTCTGGTATTTCCTAATTTCTGAGCACTTGAACATTTCAACCTTAGCTGTCCTTCTGGCATAAATGTTCTTACACATAAAATGTAATAACTTTTAATGAATGTGGTGATTCCCCAAAGAGATCTATAGGACTAACCACTATGTAGGCACACAAGAGACCACAGGAACTGACTCAGCAGTCCAGGGGGAGGTTGGCTCATGTTCAAGCTAAGGACAAGCGTTATCCTGTCCCTTAACACATTCAATCATATATGTTCTTCACGTGCTCTTGGCAATAAAACAAGACAAAGTAACCTGAAGTTACACCAGGGGAGATCTAGATTGGGTATTAGGAAAGATTTCCGCCCTGAAAGAGTCGTCAAGTACTGGAAGAGGCTGTCCAGGGAAGTAATGAAAGTCACCATCCCTGGAGGTATTTAAAAACTATGTAGATGTGGCACTTTGGGACATGGCTTAGTGGTGGACTTGGTAGTGCTGGGTTATTGGTTGGATTCAATGATATGAGAGGTCTTTTCCAGCCTAAAAGTCTCCCTGGTTCTATGACTCATGCCCACAAGGCAGAATATCACCTCATGTCCCAGGCAGCTGGCATTTTTAGTTTGCATGTAGCACTGGAGACACGTGGCCTTGTCCAGCCATCTTCTGGGCAGCGTCATCATCTGGAGACTCTGTTCCTGAGGCAGACTGCAAATGAGGATGATCACTGCAAGGAAGTCAGAAGAAACTGGTGTCCCTGGGGAGCAGGTTAAGAAAGAAATGTACATAACTCATATGGTTTATCTGTCTTTTTCAGTATGAAGGGATCCTTTTTAACTATGTCTGCTGATGTTTTTGCCTTATTAACAATGTTACTTAACTCAGAGCTTAGGTTATTATTAGTGATTTTATCTTCTGCAGTAAGTAGCTTTCTTGACTCTTATTATTAACATTTTCATTTCAAAATCCTTTGAGATAATCTGAGATGCAGGGAAAGGCATCTGGAATTTCCTTATATCCCTTGAGGAAGGTTCTGGATTGCTCATTTATGTTTTAATTGCTATTTTAGAGCTCTATATTTTTAGATGTCTTCTTACAGACCTATTCCCATATCATGAAATCATTCTTGTAGACAATCCAGACACGGTGATCCAGCACAAACCAGGTCAGCTCAAGTGTTTAGTACTGTGATTAAGAGATGGAGAAATAGCACAGGCATTTATACATATGCAAAACCTTAGTATCTAAGCAGGCTTTTCCAGGAGCAGTGACACTAAGAAGGGCTGGTTTCCCTGGAGGAAGCTCCTTCACAGTCAATTCAGTGGAGTGACTCCTAGAGGAATGACATGAATTTCCACCAAGCTCTTCCTACGTGTGCCTGATTGCATGTCTGGGAACACAAGGATTTTGTCTGCATGAAGAAATGTCTTACAGCATTAGTGCTCGGATCATAAAACAGGCCAGCCAATGGAATAAAGATCTGACATACCAGTTTGTTACTAATTATTTCTCAAGGTATCGTCTTGAATCACCATCAAAGGTTTTCAGATGGTATTTCATGTATTTTAGATCCATCTATTCCCAGTGCTCCAGGAATTGTTTCTGTGGATTGAGCATCCATTTTTTCATACAATGACAGATTTTTTTTCCTCTCTGAGGTAGAGCCTCTCCCTTCCCAGCTTTCTGACAAAAAATCTTTTCTTTTTCTTTCTTCTCCCAGTGAAGCAAATATCAGAAGAAATCCTGATGTTTTTTCCTCGGTGTCCAGACCATTGAAAACAGGTGAAATGCTCTGTACATTTCTCCATTTCATTAATTTTCACCCCTACTCCTTAGATGATCAATGTTGGTTCCACTGACTCCAAAGAGTCAGTGAGAAATGAAGGCATGTGGCGGCCCCAGTGCACTTCAGTGAAACTGTGAAATGGCTTCAGGACTGAAATAGCAGCAGACGTTTCAGATCAGGAGCTTTACTAGCTGAGGAAGCCGAGGGATCTATTTTGTGTCATCACAGAAGCTCCAACAAGTTTGGTTTTCCAGTCTAAGACTTTTCAGACCTGATGAAACAGCTAAACCCCAACTCTGCAACTTCTTTATCCATCAGCAAAATGTCCAGACTGTGATCACATAGAAACACTTCTAAGCCTGGTAGAAATACTGTCAGGAGAAATATATGTCTGAGAGGTATGTTTGGCATCAATGAACTGAGTTTGATTGTGTTGATATATGAAAGTGAAGCATTTGTCCAGAAAGGTGATAGTACCTTTATTTGTCAGCTAGATATAAAAGCCCAAACATGTGCCATTTCGTATGCATGATAATTATGAATGGTGCAGATGGTGAACAGAATTATTACTTTTTGAATGACAAAGTGGAAAGTTAAATTATTGAAGTTTTTAAATAAGAAGGCAAAAGGATTTATGATATAATGTGTCTTTTGTAAAATAATAGCAAATGTTAGAAAAAATTAAAGCTTAATATGTCAACCACAGTAGTTTGTAATGCTTGGAAATGAGTATACAATGGGCGGGGAACAGGACTTAAAAGATGTGGTGGGGTCTAAGAGCAATTTGTTGAACCTCTCCCCTAGGTGATGTTCCTGGGTGCTCTGCCAGCTGCTTCCTGCCAGGCACCTTCAACATGACAGAACTGCACTGGATTGGGTACCCAGAAGGATCCATCCCTTGGTCCTGTAGTTGCCCCTGCAGGGGAATCAGCATGAGAGGAGATGCAGATGTCTGCAGGTGCCTATCTGAAGGATAGGCAGCACTATCCTTTTGCTTCCAGAGGCTTCCAAGGCACTGGTTCGGGCCTGGCAGACACAGGACAGGACATAGAGACCTCTGTTCTTGGGGAATGGTGGCTGCAGGGCTGGTGGGCCTCCACATGCCAGCTGAGCTCCTGGAGGCACCACAAACTGTCATGGGAGCTCAGAGAACAGGTCAGCTGGAGATGCTTGCCTACATGCTGAACCACCTAGCTGTCTCCCTGTGCTGGGCTTGGCTGGGAAAAAGGTAATTTCCTCCACAGCAGCCCAGACTGCCCGGCTGACTGCCCAGCTGTCTCCACTCAGCCCACTGCTGAGTTTTGGATTTGGACCAGGACAGTGCTGATAACACACCAGTGTTTTGTCTGTTGCTGAGCAGCACTTGCACAACATTGCATTTTGATTTTTCCCACTCTTCTCCACCACCAAGTAGGCTGGAGGTTGGCAAGAAACTGGGAGTGAGCACAGCCAGGACAACTGATCCAGGCTGGCCAAAGAGTATTTTCTGCCTTACAGCAACACGTGCTGCAGTAACAGCTCAAGGGAAGGAGGAGAAAGGGGTGACATTGGTGGTTACGGCATGTGCCTCCTCAACTAATCTTTGCATGTGCTGAAGCCCTGGTTTCCAGGAGGTGGAAAAACATCAGTTGCTGAAGGGAAAAAGTGAAAAAAATTTCTCTTTTTGCTTTGCTTGAGTGTGCAGTTTTTGCTTAACCTACCAAACCACCTATATTTGGGTGCCTTCCTCCCGTCTTCTTCCCATCATGTGGCAGAGAGGAGACCCATCAGATGTGTAGGTGTTTGGCTGCTGCTTGAGGTGAACCCAGCACAACCTCACTCCCTGGCCTTAGGGACAATTTCAGTGAGGATGGTCAGGGACTGAGTCTCTTAAAAGCAAAATTTGGGCAATAGGTAATTGCTGCTTTATTTCACCAGAACTAGCAACCTTTTCTTGGAAGTTCTTCTCAAGGGGAACACAGACAACA
The DNA here is from genome assembly GCA_013390105.1 of Tichodroma muraria. Classification (NCBI taxonomy): domain Eukaryota; kingdom Metazoa; phylum Chordata; class Aves; order Passeriformes; family Sittidae; genus Tichodroma; species Tichodroma muraria. The sequence goes on along the minus strand of WAAG01053380.1, from coordinate 43,461 downwards.
TGAAGTTGACTGCTACATGATTCTGTTGTTCTTTTTTGTTCTTTTCTTTATAGTTGCTTTTGCAGAATAAAAGATGGTCGATCACCAGAACTCTTCTTGCCTTCTAAGATGGTCATTCCCAGCTGCTGCAGTGCTGTAGAACATGGGGCACTGTTGAAGGCACCTGAGGTCCACATGCTGCAGCATGGTCTGGTGACAAGATTTGCACACACCACACCGTAATACAGCATTTCCCAATCATCATAACAGCAATGTGTGAACCTGTTTGGTACAAGAACTATCTGGATATTGTGTTCATGCCTAACGTCCAGCTCAAGAAAGGTGCTGAATAATCTCTGTATCTGAAGAAAATGCCACAAGAAGTAAGTGATCACATCAAGAAAACCCAAACAGTTATTGCCTAAGCCTCTGTAGAATAGGTTAGATAGAAAACAAAAGAAGACGGTCTGACATGCAAACAGGTCTTTAAATTCTGACCAGTGAATTATACTCCAGAGTGCTTATTTCTTGCCTTTAGTTATAAAGGTGTCAGACAAGTCCCTCAGAAACAGATACCGTATTGCAGTCCCCTAAACTCAGATGAGATGTCTGACCACTGATACAAAGACTGTTGCTCAAGGGGCTCCAGGGAGGTTGTCAGCATCTGGAAGATTTTCTTCTTAACCTGTGTTCACCCTATGTTTGGTCACATTTTCTGAGCAGCTGGGTGTTCTCCTGAGTTCAGTGATCTGGAGGAGAATGGATTGTTCTGGTAATTTAAACACATTCAATTACTTACAAACTTTGTCATCAGAGGAAACATGGAAACCTAAGAGGATATAGAAGAAAAAGAGCTCATCTAAGTTACAGAAAAGAGGCATTTTAAAGTGGAAACCAAAGGAGAAGGTGGTAGGGGGAAAAAAAAATTAAAATGAAAGGGGGAGGGCAAAAAAGATGGTTAGAAAGTTTAATTGATTCTGGTTCAAAAGTGAGGAAGAAATGAAAAATGAAACAAAGAGCAGAACTGGCACAAGAGAGAGAGGGAGAGAGAAGAAACATGCTGGGGAGAAAGCTCAGTAAATTAACCAATATATACTGCAGAGATATCCTTTCAGCACGCTCAGAGAATCTGTCTCCATTAAAGTTTCACAGTGAAGGCTCAGAGGGATTTTCAATATTAAAAAAGTGTTTTTGAAGGTAGCCAAGGGGAGATGCACTGGTAACTTTTGAAAGGCTAATGCATTAAATTTTATTATGTCTTCAAATAGCATGGGACAGTGTCTAACTCTTGGTTACACTCACATCTTGCTATTCTCCCACCTCTCATTAAAATGTCCCTGTCTGGGGTGTTTTGCATTCTCTGCTTTTCTCTCTGGTGATCACAGCTGAAGATGAGACAGGTGCCAGGAGGGTTGAAGGCAGAAGCTGGGAATTGTGGGGCTGCGAAGAGGCAGAAGTGGAAGGAGAAGGTCAGGACAAAGGGTTTCACCATGGGGGCCCTGACACAAAGAAGGAACACCGGTTTCATTTGGGCAGATAGGAATGATAGACGCCATCCCGGAGACCGGGAGGTGGCAGCTTCCACTCCCCAGGCAGGGACGGTTTGTCCTCCCCTGAGCTCCCGTGGAATGCAGGGGAGTGAGAGCCCAAAGGGAAAACAACTCACCAATGCAGGAGCCCGGCGGGTGGCAGCACCGAACCGCGGCCGGGCGGAGGTCCCTTCCCCGCCCTGGGTTTCCTTTGACAGCGCTTGCACTTCTTTTGTGCCACCCTGAGCTGCAGTGCCCAAACAGCCTTGTAGAAATGACACTCTGTGTGCCACGGCCCTTGCCCAAGCAGCGCGGCTCTCTCCTGCTGCCTCACACCAGGGGCTGCCGCTTTGCAAAGCGCTCGGTACGAGCACCAGCCTCCAGAAGCTTTCATGCTGACTATCGCTTGCATGAATTATACCCTTTTTTTTGCATAAAAGAATTCGGCCCAAGGTCGAGACAGCTATGTTCAGACACCCATTTGCACACTGAGCACGTAGCACACAGAAGAGATCACCAGAGGTCTTGTCAGTGCAGCCCGCCGTGCTCAGCCAGAGATTCCTAGGACTAGCCAGGTAGCCTTGGGGTTGGCAGCACTGCTCCCCGACCACAGCACTGCCTCTAAGGGGAGCCCACAGGCTGGGCTTACAACAGATGGGCGGGCTGCTAAATTTATGGAGTTTCATTGAAAATTGAACTGCTCCTCCCGTGTAGCTACTTAGGGACAAAGTTATCTCACCCTCTCACATCCAGGCAGGGCAGGGATGTAACACAGGACATTCCCACCGAGCTGGCATCAAACCAAAGGTGGGCACTACTAAGCCACTTTCTCAGTAAATTTAGAAAATAAATGGTTATTTGGATTCAGCCCCAAACTCCACCTGCCTCCTGCTCTAGCAGATATTGTTAGTGTCAGATGAAGGGGAAAGACTAAGGACAGACAAGTGTCTGCAGTACCTTCTTAGAAAATATAATCCAGTGCTTGCCTGAAAAATTTTGAAATTAAAAAAAAAAAAAAAAAAAAAAAAACTTGAACTGAGACAACAAAGTACATTGAATGTGTTTCAAAATTTTTTTCATCATAAGTCTTCTGCTGAGTCACGGTGATCAAACCCGAAACCTGTTCTCTTGTGCACAACTTTTTTGATGTGCAATTCTTTCCTTTTGATAAATATGAAAGCAGTTTTGGGATATTTTAGATCACTTCCCCTACCAAAGAAACAAGCAGTGGCAGGCATCCTTCCAAACCAAGCAACGCATAGTAAGGCTCTGCTGAGAGAAGGGACAGAATGAAATGACCCAAGGAACCAGTCATTATGAGGGAAGGACAGACTGCAATGGTCTCTTCCAGCTCCTCTTCTTATCCATGGCTGAACCTACCCTGTGCTGTCCCCATGGGGCTGTGGCACCTTTGGCTCATGGATGACAAAAGCAATTGGGCATTTGGGCTCTCTCCTGCTGCAATGCTCAGCAGAGACACACCAAAACCTCAGCCAGTCTGAGAGCTTCAGTTCCCAAATGACTAATGCTGTTTCAAAGTAGAAGCCAAGAAAGGATAATGCAGAATTATTTGTTGTCTGCCCCAACAGCAGGGCTGGGCTATCTTTTCTCTCTGATAAACTGAATGGTTTTGACCCACATTGTAACCTCTGTTTTGAATTTAGAGACAAATATTGTCATATCAGCCTTGTGCCAAGGCTCAGAAGCACCTTGTGGCAGCAATGAAGCAGTGTTTCACAGGGCTGCATGGGCCAGAGGAGGCTGCAGGATCTGGGCAGTGTGGTCAGACAGATACTCCCCTCCCTTCCATGCTTGGAGGGTCCCTACAGCAGAGGACAGTATAAATTATAGCAGGGGACACTACGAATTCTAATGAAGCCCCACCGACAGTGGCAGGAATAGAGCTAATTCCAGGTACTCTGGAGTTTACAGCTCAAGAGTGGATTTAATTATCACTTTACTGGCTTTAAGTGAGCTGTAAGACTAATCTAAATTTAACAGGGTCGGCAGTTCGTTTACAAGCTTCCTCAAAAGGCAAGTGTCAAATTAGGGCTATACCAATAGATAAAGGGAGAAAACTAAAACCATTGACGGCCATAGATTTCCCAGCTGATATCTTTATACTCTGCTATAAAAGCCTATCACCCTATTTAATTTAAAGAAAGTGAAAATTGTTGACATCTCTTTCAAATGCTAATCCTTAGGAAGCAACTTGAAGTAAACATAATTAGAGTCAAATCATGTGCACCTTTATTGAGGAGTAAAACCACTCAGTATCTTATGCTATTTATGTTTCCAGATAATCTGTGCCATTAGTTTGGGATCAAATGTTGCATCGTCTCCAGTTGCTGCACGACTGCGACTCTGAGCATTGGTGGTGCCATTTGACGGGCTCAGAGATGTATCTGGGAGCTTGTTTTATAGCAGGTTTTGAAAAATACAATGTTTTGCTTGGGCACAGATGCTCCACCTGGGGCTAGGACAGCCCAGGCCTTGCACTTGGGTCTTGCAGGGGAGGCGCCCGGATGTGGCGGCAGGACTTTGTGTGCCATAAAGGAGTGAACTTTGGCAAAACTCTGCCCTTGGACTTCTAAGCACCTGCACCTGCTGACCTGCCTAAGAGAATTTTCCAGGTCATGGTGCCCTGAAACAAGCCAGGCATGCTGCTCTGCTGGAGGGTTACTCCAGGCTTTGGGGGACAGCTCTGAACAGTGAGAGGCCAGCCACAGCTTGGAAAAACCCTTCTCCTGCCCTGCTGACCTGCCCCAGATGATGTCCCTCCCTTTCCTGCCCAAAGGAACAGGAGTCAGGGTCTCTCTGCATGACCAAAATCCCTGGCAGGCAGCAGGAAATAGTGAGCTGCTCACACCAAACCCAGGACTCCTGCACAGTCATCCTTGTGTTTTGCTCACACAGGTTTCTCTTTTCTGATAATTTCTTCACTGGACAGGGCTTGCTATACGTTACCCATAGGACCCATCAGAATCATTGAGTCCAACTCCTGGCTATACACAGGACACCCCAAGGGTCACACCATGTGCCTGAGAGCACTGTCCAAATGCTTCTTGAGCTCTATCAGGCTGGTGCAGTGACCACTTCTCTGGGGAGCCTGTTCCAGTGCTCCAGACCACCCCCTGGGTGAAGAACCTGTTTCTAATATCCAATCTAAACCTCCCCTGACTCAGCTTCGGGCAATTTTCTCAAGTCCTGTCACTGCTCACGAGAGTGAAGAAATTGGTACTGCCCCCCTCTCCCCATCACAAGGAAGCTGTAGCTGCAATGAAGTCTCCCTTCAGTCTCCTCTTCTCCTGGCTGAACAGACCAAGCAGCTCCTCATGTAGTTTCCCCTCCACACCCTCCATCATCCTCATTGCCCTCCTTTGGACTCTCTTTTTATATTGTGGTGCCCAGAACTACACACAGGACACAAGGTTATGCACCAGTTCTTTACATATAGTCTTTTATAAGAATAGCTCGGACTAACATGTATCGTACCCAAACTAATCTGTGCTTTTATTCCCACGACTCCTTTATCCCATAGCATTGCTACCCATTGTACTCTCCTCGTCACTTCCTCCCCTTTGCAGAACTTAGGGATCACCCCTGAACCATCATGGTTGTTTGTCTACAGGGCTGACACAGAAAAGAGATGCTGGCATTGTCCTAGATCTTCACAGAGGGGCAAGCCTTGTCCACCTCAAAGGTTTGAAAGAGCTGAAATGGAGTTTTTCCCTCCCAGTTATCTGAGAGCTGGAAAGGTAAGCACAGCCCAGGCTGGAGAAACAGTCTCTGGGTGAACTCCATGCTCTCTCTCTATTTGCATTACTGACAAGTACTTCTTATCTTTTGGACTTTCAAACCAAAGAGTTTAAAGAAATACTGGAGTGAAATTATAGCTCCTGATGATTAAAGCACTATTTTTAGGTTTAACTGTAACTTAAATGCCAGATTATGAACTCAGAAATATTTTTTACATAAACTCTCCCCCCCATAAACAGTGAGCTAAAGTAGTCAATTTGTTCCATTGGCTTCAGCCAAGTGCAGCATGATTCTGGTTTTACGCTAGCCCTAAGGGACAGTCTCAAACCTTGAATTAACCAGGAAAATACAGTCAGGGAAAGCAGCCTGCTGACACCCTTGTTAGGAGAAGTCCAACAACATTCAGATTGTTAGGGGATTGCTGTTTGGTTTTTTTTCAGGAGGATGTCACAAAATTTCAGTCATGTGAGATCCACCACCTAAAGCGAAGCACCCAAGTAGAAATCTGGCTTTGAAGGGATTTAATCCTGGGTTGCAGGTAAATATCATGGGTAAAACACATGGGTAAAAAACATGGATAAAGCCCTGCTGAGCCAGCTGACCTTGAGGAAGACAGACAGTGTGGTTATCTGAACTTCACTTATCTAAAGTCTCCTCCTGTTTGAGGTGGGATTATTTTGTCCACCTTATACCAAGAGAGGGGATTCTGTGTGCCCTGATGAACTCAAGGTACATGACCCAACATCCATGGTTACACCTTGGGAAGGCAAGTGTCCTTCCCCTGGAAAGAAAAGTAGTTTGGAAATTAAAAGACCATATGTTTCAGGCTGTACAGCTCATATGCAATCATAAAGAGGAGATGCACACAGAGAAAAGAAAGATGGAATAATTTTGTGGAGATGCTGAGGTACAGTGGTGGGCAGAATAGACACTGTGAGAAGCAGAGGTGCCTCTGACAGAGGTGTCTCAGTTCAGGCAGAGCAAGAAGGGGGTGAGTGATGTCCCCAGCAGCCACTGCACCAGGGAGGGATGTGCAAAGCCTACTTCAGGCTGAGCAGCTCCAGTTACTACATCGGAATGTCTTACACGGGCTTGTTATGCTACAGGCTCCCCATGCAGGCTGTTCACCTCCTCCCCATGCCCAGCTCAGTCACAGTCCTCACTAGGAAACCAGAAGCAGAAGAAAGTCTATCTTCCCTGTCTAATAAATTGAGGAAAAATTAAAACTGATTACTTAAGGTGGAATTCCCAGTGTTTCGAAAACAGCAGTGTACCTTCACTTGTAGGCCTGATGATCTTTTGTGTTGTAACAGAGTTGCATAAAAAAAGGCGAAAACAAAACTCTGAAAAACACTGAGGAATTATTTCTGATTCCTTTTGCTTGACAAAAAGAATTCCTCTAAAACCCAAACTAAGAAAACCATTTTAAACAAACCACAGTGGAAGAAACTATATGGTGTATTTACAATTAATTTTCAGCTTATGAAATTACTTCATGTATGAAATGTGTGTCTAAGTTGTGTGAGAGTCAAGAAGGGAGAAAAGAAAACACTAGTGAGGAGAGAGCAGATTTTTATGGTGTTTGCTGGTTGCCTTTCTCTGAACAGCAGGAGATTAATGATATTGTTACAACATTAATGATGCTGTAAAATCATAAGGACAGAGAGAGCCAGGATTTGATAAAAGTGAGATTTACAGCTGTATCAGTCAATTTAATTATCTTTTACTAGGCTTAAACTAAGCAGTAAGACTAATCTTCATTTAACATATTTTACAGGGTCTGCAGGCCCTTTACAATCCTCCTCCATTCAGAAGTGTCAAATTATGGCAATATTGATAAAAGAGTGATGTGAATGGTTGTCTAGTCAATCCCCAAACCAGTTTATATCTTTCTTTAGTGCATTGTAAAAGCCAATTACTCTGAAGTTTTGGAGTGAAATTTGTAAAGGGCAATCTGAGTTGATAATGTTTAGAAAACAAATTCAAAGAAGATAAAGATCCGTTTCCACCTGCCCGCATTCACTATAGAAGACAGTGCTGCTGCCTCTTGCTGGCTCTGCTGCCTGTCCTCCTGCCCTGCTGGCAATGATCAGCATTGTCTAGAGATGAGCTGTGAGCAACATGAAATGTTTCAAACAAGGTGTTCTTCTTCTTTGCAATTTTCTCAGCTCCTTTCCTAGCCACCAGCAGCTGCTTCTCCACATTCTGTCATTTGATGTTGCATTACTGGACCTGTAGTATAACACAGTACTTGTTCTTACCAAGTTCAGCAAAAACAAGACAGTCATATATATATATATACACAAAAACATGTATGTATATAAAAATTTTCTGTGTGGTTTTTAAAAACAAGTCTCTCAGCTACTTCAGGTCCCTAGGCTTGATCTTTGCTCTCCATAACTTTGTGGAGTTACTTATACTTCTGTGAATAGTGGAGTAAACCCAGCCATCTCCACTTGATGGGCTGCTTTATGGTCAATTAGCCCTACATTTTTAAATAAGTATCTGCCTTTGAGCTCTAGAGAAGCAAGCTTATGGCATCAGAGACAGAAGCAAAATGCTTAAACTTGAACTTTTTTTAGACTTCCTTTTTCAGTGAGACTGAAGAAAATGCATCTCTCAAACCAGACAGCAGCTTCCAGCAAATTGCATGTTTCAAACCTGGGACAATCCCTTGTTTAGCCAACTGTTGTCTGACACAGCAGAATGAGAAAATCTAGATCTTTCCTAGTGAGTTCAGATAGTCTTTTCCTGCTCTCCAAACAGAGGAGCACTAGAGTCTCTCAGGCCAGGTGTGTCTGGCAGTGAAGAATCTGATTTGAAGGCAGGCTCTGTCTGGGAGCACTTGGTGATTAGAATTTCAATCCCACTTCACCTCTCTTTATTTTGCACTCTTGCCTGTATTTAAGTGCTGTGGGCAAGTCAATTCTTTGACCCATCTCTTCTGCCGGTCAAAGTGGCTCTGAGGCAATTTCTGTGATACTTTAGTCTCACTAAGTCCTATTATTTACCATTTCTTTCTGGTAGTCAGGCTTCCCGGAAAACAAACTTCACGACACAGGCATGCCCTGTGTCATTCAAAGACAGTTGTGCTGTTCCTGCATTCAAAAAAATCTACAAACACAGAATGACTGAGCCCAGTGTCTCCACAGTATCTTATTTTTAGCTGTCTCAAAAAGTTTTTTTGACTAATTATGAAATAATCCCCCGAAAAGAAACTAAAAATATTTCTCTTCCCAGGCTTGGAAAAGAGAGATACATTTTTTTGACAATTACCTAGAAAGTTTACAGTAGAAAATAGTAACAGCAGTCATCTCTTAGGACCTGCAGTTCTGTTTGAAACACACTGCAGTCCTGCCTGGTCACCTGCTTTCTTTAGCTTGCTAGCACATCTGCCACCCTAAATCTGGGAGGTGTAATGTGCTTCTGACCACGCTCATGGCCCTCTCACCAGGCAGCCTTTAGGTCCTGGGACCACAATGCCCAGCTGGACTGGCAGTGCTTCTGGTGCAGGAGGTGCTGGCAGACATGCCTAGGAGAGACATCTTTTGCAGGACAAGCACTACCTCAAACCCTGCCTAAGACCACACCCAGGACCTTCCCAGGGGTTTGGCTCTTGGAAAGTCAGACGTGCTAAACTCAGATGCTTTGTGTGACAGGCTTGGCTGGCCTCTATCATGCAGCCCATGTTCCCAGTTGCTGCATCCACTGGTCTCAGCCGGTGGTCAGCAGATCCCATCCCGGAGGGCTGCAGATGGAAGTGAAACAGAGCTCTGCCACATGTGGCAGGAGGCCTTATGCACCAGAGCGTTAAAACTGTTGGGAAACTGGCAATGCATTGTGGCTTCCATCAACCTGACCCCATCAAGACCAGTGATCCCCTTAAGGTCCCTCTATCCAGGGACTCTTGGAAGAAGGGTTCTCAGTCAAAGTAAAGGGTCTCAAACTTTACTGACCCATTTCATGGAATTTCCACTAAGCCTAGGGGAAGGGGTGTAGAAATTGGCAGGAATTTTGTCCAAACAAGGTCTTCAGGACTGAGCCTCTGTCAATAAATCCTGCAACGTGTTTGTTCATGCAGGAAATGCGGAAAAAGTCAGTTCAGGATTCTTATCCATCTGATCTTATCAGGGTGGTAAATCTGGTCTTTGATCTTTTGTCAATAACGCACAAAGTTGTAGGCAGCTGCCACCACCCAGCTCAGCCATGTAGTCATCAGGGTCTCATAAAACATTTATGAAACCTGTCATAAACTGGCCTGATAAGGAACAGGACATCAAGTTTCAGGAGTCAGCAGCTTCTTGGGGAAGACCTTCCCTCTAACTCCAAAGCTCCTTTGTTTAAATAGCAAACACAAGCCACTGATTGCACCCTGCCATAAATGCTCTGAGCAGGGAATTTTCACCAGTTCTGCTGCCTGCTGAATTTTAGTGGCAGGTACTGGCCTCCATCATTTGTTTTTCCCACTTGCCAGTCCCTGGGGAGGAGGGAGAATAGGGGAGGAGGAGAGGAACTGAATAAAATTAGAACTGAAGAAGGAAAAAATAGAAGAAAATTTTAACCAAAATAATGAAACCCACATTCTGTTCCCACCTTCCCCACTTACTGCAACTATGACTCATGTCACAGTCTCTGCCTCTTCTTTACTTCCTTTATAAGAAAATCAAATTGATCTGCCTTATATCTTCTCCGTGCTTCTTGACATTTTTTCCCAGAAGACTAAATCCCTAATAGAGAATGAAGTGCCTCCAGTATCCCCCTGAGACACCCAAACCTCAAGAATAGGGCCATGCTCCAATGCTGTGCAGTGATTTCTGCTTCCTTCAGCAGCACGGAGCACCTCTCTGCAGCACAGTGTCCTCAGCAGCTCCATGATCTTCCTGAGGTGCAAGTTCAGGAGCTGTGCCACACCGGGGACCATTCGATCTCTCATTGGGGTATTTCTCATTGTTTTGGCCTAGGGGATGTAGTTGGAAAAGGAAACTGCGCCTAGGAGTATGTATCACAGTTTTGTTATTTACACAGAGGATTCAAACCCTTGATTTTCTGAAAGCACAGGAAGGTCAATGTCAAAATACAGCCTGTTTGCAGCTCAAAGCCCTGGTCAGCAGCAAGATCAAATCCTTCTGTCATGAGGCCACAATTTTCATGCATATTCTGCCATCTTTGATTTTTTCTTTTTGCGTTTTTTTTTCTTTTTAAAGTAAAGTCACAAAATGGAACATTAAATATTACTTAGAACTTAGAATCACAAAATAATACCTCGTAAATCACCTGTCTTATATTTTCCTTTCACTTGCTTGTTTTTTTGTGATGATGTATTCACACTGAGATACAGACCACTGTTTTTTCTAGTGCCTGACTTCACAGAAAGCTTAATTATTTCTTAAAAGTATTTTAAGTCATGCAAATTATACTGTACCATAACAAGATATATTTACAGCTATATATTTATTTTATAATCTCCATGAGATAAGCAGCTGTTATGTTTAATTGATATTACTATATTATTTACTAATCAAACTACTTAGGAGTTTAGTGGTGCAATCACAACTTTTCTAGCTGTTAATTTAGTCCTGTTTCAGTCACTAATAATAACAATTGTTCAGTACTGACAAGATCTTGGTGTCGGAACACTTCCAAATCGAGATAGATACAAAGATACCTTAATTGGGTAGGTGTTATCAGTTGCTTATAGTAATAAAGCACTAATTCAACACTGTTGTATAACCACAAAGCAGCTGTAATAAATTTCAGATTTGGCAATAAAATACTACTACTTAACTTGCTTAGGTAATAAAATAGCAGCCACATTTTAGAAATATATCAAAAGTACAAAATGCTTATTCTCCGGAGCATTTCTTTGCAGGCAGCCTCATGGGTAAAGGTTCCAGGACTACCAGGGAGCACTTTGTATTTTCCCATCATCATCAAGGGTGACTGAGTGAAGCAACTGATTGCTGTTGGGTAGCCTGTGCCCCAGGCCATTTAGGCAACCCAGATCTCCTCCTTGCTTCATTGCAAGCAAACACAGGACAGAAGAATCCCTACTTGCTGCATGCTAAATGCCAGATGAAATTAGTCCGTTGATTGCCCAGCTACTGTCAGTTTTTGATACCTCTTAATTGTGTGAACTTGCTCTTCTCCTGTTTCAGGTTATATTATTCTACAGAAATATAAAGATGTTTTAAGAGTTTGCGTTTCATGTAACACTACTCAGAGGAATATGGGCAATGCACTTACTCTGTTGTGTGGCAGTTTATGGAAAAAACAATGCCATGGGTGGCATTTTGTGCACACTACTGCCCAAACACTGCGTGGGTGGCCTTTTAGTGAGCCTCGGCACTCTGAAGGTGACTGTAGGTCATGAAATTGTTGTTCCAGGGCTTGCTCTTTGAAAGGATTTGAATCAGCTAAAGTAATGAGAAGGACAGGAACCTCCGGCTCCCAACTACACAACTCCAACCAGGGACCTCCACAGGGGAGATAATTAGGATGTGAGAATACAACATCATTTTAAACTACCTGCATGAATAATTCTGTGTACCTGAGTGGCAACGCGTGCATAAAGATCTGCACACAGAGCAAGATGTTTTGAAAACTTAATTTAAATAGGTCCAAATCCCAGACTGGACGTGCCTGCAGCTTGTCGTCTGACCACAAGACAAAGGGTGGTGCTGACAGTGCTGGGTCTGCACCCTACACCATGAACGAGGGGCATCCTGCATGAGCCTGTGCAGCCACAGCAGAGGTGTCTGCTGCACCATCACTTTGGACTTCTGGAAAGTGAAAGTGCTCTGTGCTTAAGGCTATATGGGTCCTATAAATCAGAGAACTGGAAACTGCTGTCGGTTCTTCATTTCTCCGTTCTTTTCAGCTCTTCTCTCCATCCCCGTTCTAAGAAAACTGCTGCCAAAGTTGACCCTTATGTTTTCCTTTGTTTCTTTTACTCTCTTTCTAATTTTTCCACTTCCATACTTCTCATTTGTGTTCTTCTGCGCTATGCTCTCTGCTAACAAAAGTCATCACTTGCATCATTGCCTCCTCACAGATCTGCATGAAGGGAAGAGCAAACCTGCTTTCCCTACACCCTCAGATGTCCAGCACAGTGTAAATCATCTTCTAGCCTTCAGGAAAGACCCTAAAAACACAATCCACAGAGAGTGCATGGCAGTCAGCACCTTTGGTGTACACTAATACCCTCGTCCCACCCATCAAGAAGCTCTTTCTTCAAGACCTAAAGACAGCTCCAGGGACAGCAGGGGGAAGGTTTTGTACCTTTTGTGTCCCCACTGAACACATCCTGCCTTTTTTTAGGCACCAGAGAAGCCACAGAGCAGAGAGCTGCTGGAAGTGAGCTTTGCTCTTGCATTCATAAAACAAATCCTAATTCCCTTAAAGTGTTCTTTCCTGGTCACACACTGCCTTTATACCTTCCTGACTGCACAAAAATAGCCCTTTGCTGAACATATATATTTTATACATTAAAGATTACTGCTTGTGATGCAGTTGGTAAAACGGAATAGAACTACAGGTGAATTATGATCTTTATCCCTAACGAGTAAAATTTGCTTTCTTCAAACTTCTGAGTAAGGCTGGAGAAGATTACAGATACATGCAACCAAAGTAATTCAGTCCCCAAAATTTCAAAGGATTTTGGGAATATGCACCCAGAGCGCTGGTTGCAAGTGATGAAAAGACTTTGTCAATAGTATGCAGCCTTGCTTGTCCCATTAGTTTCAAGCTCCTGCACAGAACTGTCATTTCTGCAAAGTGTAGGGATTTGAACTGGCAAGCCAGCATGGGAGGCTCAAAATTGTGCTGGTCTTCCACACGTGCCAAAAAAATCCCAAAAATGTATCCCTTTCCTGATCTCATGAAAGTCACACCTTTCCATGTTTTGAAGAAAACAGGATTCCATCCTGATTTCAGCACACTTTTCTGCAAGGGCTCAGCCTCCTGAACCAGAAAAACACCACTCATCTGTCACCCATGTAATGTGGCTGGTGCCATCCCTTAGAATTGGTGCAAGGGATTTTAATGAGTTTCTGGTACTAGAAAGAAAGAACTATTTTCTTCATTTATGCCCTCTTAGGAACAAAATTCCCCGAGTGACTGCATGATCGTGCACTTATTGTAGACTCACAGACCCATAGGATGGTTCAGTTTGGAAGGGATCTTGGAAGAGTATCTAGTGTACTTTCAGTAGCAAGGCTACTGGGTTTGAATTCCTAATTCCACTTCTTTATGGATTTTTTTAATGTGACGCTTTCATGGGATTGGAAGCAGATGCCTACCCTGAGAGTCACCAACCAGAAATGACACACAGGATTCAGCAAGATACTGGCTAATCAAAATGTCTGACAAAATGGTTCTGATTCCTCTTTGTTTTAAATTATCTAAAATTTAGGAGAGCATGACTAGAACAACACTTAAATTCTTGAATTAATTCAGGCTTGAATGAATTTCTTGCTGAAATTCAAGGCTTCGGTAAGTCATAGAAGATTCAAGAAAAGCTTCCAGAAACCTGAAAAAAAAAAATTTCAAATGACTTAAAGACCTGCAGGAGAAATCTTTTCTGTGTGCATGAATCTTGTAAGCTTTGAGGCTGAGATTTCACGTGTTTGGCACAGTTCACTGAAGACAGGTGCTCTCCTTGCACCATCCCAAGTAACCTGACTGCTTTTCAGTCCTGAATCCACGTTCTTGCAGATACCACACCCACATGACCTCATTATCACCCAAGAGAAATGCACCTGGCTGCTTCCTCCTCACCCTGTGTCCCTCGGGCTGCCCACTCCCCGCTGGCCGATGGAAGCAGGAGCTGCTCCCTTTTCCCAAGAAGCACGAATGTGCGGCCGTGCAAGGCTCGGTACGGCGGGGCTCTGATCCAGGGCCAGCCGGCTGGCTGGCAGCACGCAATCCAAACACCGGCCAAGGCTGCGCTGGCTGCAATAAACCCCTTCAGGGCTGCAAAACAGGTCAGAGATCTCAAAGAGCGCAGCTCCGCCTGGGTAATCATTAACAGCACGGTGGCAAAAGTCCCTGAGGCTTTTGGCTGGCTCTGTGTGTGTGCAGGCACACATGAGCCTGCGTCAATGGGAAAGTTTATCTGCCCCAAGCCCAGAAAACCCTTTGCAGGGGCAAAGCCTCTCTCCCGGAGGGCTGTTCACTCAATCCTTACTATGGCCCGGTATTCCTGATTGTCTCTGCACTGGCAGAGAATTCCCTGCTGCTGCATTTTAAACCAAGAGCCGAAATAACCACGAGGGACAAGTTCAGTCTTCCTATAACTTCTGTAATGAACAAATATGGAAGACCATATTCCAGTCTCTGATTGATGGGCATAAATCTGAAAATGGAGACAAATGTAGTTTTCTTTCAGACCCCCTGAGAGAAAAATCTGTAAAACAGATCTGAAGAGACAGAACATAGTCACGAGTGTTTTGTTCTGTGCCAGAGAATGTCCTTCAACTCAGCAGTGCTGCTAAATTGCTTCTTGGAATTTCCAAAGCAAAATAACTTTAAAATTATCTATGTATCCTGTGCAAATTTTTATCTTCTTCTTAATTTCTACTTGCTATTTTTTAGAATCATAGACTGTAGGATTTTTTCCCATGTTTTACAAAGTACTTTATCATAATTTTTTGAAAAACAATTGTTTAAAAAAAAATCAGCTTTATTATATAAGCAGGTTACTCCTGGTGTATAATCTCCTGAGTGTCTGCTTGTATTCATATACTCATGTAGTGTATCTATAATGGTATATAAATATGTTCTATTGCTAGATGGACAACTGTTTTTACAAAGAATAACACAAATCATACTTTGTTTGAGGGGACCAATAGGACCCAGCAGGGACAATGCTGTTAATCATGATGAGCTCTCTTCTGAAACTTTTCACGGTAGAAATTTTCCATGGGGATAACAGTCAGTCTGCAAGTTACAGCAGACACCTGCTGCCAGCCTAAAGCACCTGAAACAGGCAGCAAAAGGGCAGCAAGCCCTGCCGAGGGACAGGGAGCTCTGTGAGGAATGCCAGATCAAGTCCCTTGTAATCAAGGGCCGTTTCCTTCCTTTGTCAGGATCTTGACAGGCAATCTGATTTTAACATGAGCTTCCTCTATCCCAAGCCAGTGTCAATAGAAAAGCAAATGGATCAAATGTGAATGGAGACCACAAAACCCATTGGTAATAGCAGATAACATTCCTTGACCTTCCCACTCATAAACTTGCATTACTTCCTCCTCCACCATGAAGATTATTTTTTATGTAGTATTTACATTAGTTTATATGGCTACATCCTCAAAACCTTTATTCAGTTATGTGAGGTTCTGCCAGAGGCCAGGTGTGGGTTTGCAAAGGCAGTGGGAGCTGTGGCCTCCAGTTAACGCAGCCAGCTCTGGTTTGTGCTCTTGCTCATGAGCTCAGGAGAGAGACTGGAAGTCTGCAAGGAAAATAAATGCCCAGACAAGGATTGCAGACTTGGGTGAAAGCTCTGGGGAAGACCACTTCATTTAGCTTAAGCACGGCAAGTGGGGGGAGCAGAAAAGCAGCTGAACCCAATTTCAGCATCAGAATATTTTATGCACATTGTTAAATTCTTCTTTTGTGTGCATATGAAAGAGGAAGACCAGAGCTGAAGGAGCAATCACTGGAATTAGGACTTCAGTTTTCCAGGTGCTTACACCAGATGATGAAAAACAATGCTTCTGAAACCAAGGGCTGATGTTGGTGTAACACTGGAGGGAAAAGCATGCTTTCCAAATGAATTTCCTTTTATTCTGTGCTCATCTGTAGCAGGAATATGAGGAAATTTCTTTATTCTGGAGAAAAAAATTAAACACTATAAAAGTTTCCCCTTTTAAATAACCATTCTACTAGGGACCTGATTTTTTTTTTTTTAACTCTGCTGGCTGGTTTATCTCTGAGGAGATAAGTGGTTTAATTTGCTTTATGATGTTACTTAGGTTAATTAGCTAGTGTTTACATGGCTCACTAAAGTATGTAGATCTCTATAAATGTTCATACCCCTCAAATAAAAATGTCTCTGTGATCTTCCAGATCTGCCAGATTTTAAACCTTGCAGTCTCTGATGCTAGGGAGCTATGAGTAACAGCCTCTTCCTTCCTTCCACAGCACTGCTTGTGTTTTCCTTTGCTGACTGTATTTCACATTTTTCAGCCTCTTCTTAGCAACCTAAGTAGTGCCTACACTTTTGTCACTAAGCCTCAATATCCATCGCATAGAGACACAACCACGCAGTTTTGGGTTTAGATGGTCTCAGTGTCATGGTGAAGGAAGCAGCCAAGGTTATGAAGGGAGTGAGGCTGGGGCCCAAGGACCAGAAACCGTGTCCCTGGCCTGTCTGATTCCTACCAGGCATCTATAATGGTGAACTTTTCCTCCGTTTCCTTGAAGTCAGTCCATTGGGGCTCTGGGGAAGCGTTTGCCCTGTGAGTGAGAATCCATGTCTGAACCAGGCATCGTCCTGCAAATGCATGAAGAGAAGCAGTCTCACCTGCAGTACAGCTGGGCTCTGCCTAGAGCAGACGTCTGCAACAGGTCAGAAAAGTCACTCCTGTGATGCCAGAAGATTTTTAATTTTTATATATTTTTCACATATTTGTAGCTCTGTAGAGTATTATTGTATAGTTACATAGTTTCTTAAGCTAACTCCAGTATTTTGTTAGGCAAACACATTCCTGAAATCCTATTCTAATCTTGCTTCTTCAGTGAAACAAGGCCAATGTCACTTTCCCATGTATCTAGACATAAACAGTGTGCGGCTAGAAGCAAGGTGGGAGGTTTCAGCAGGAGACTGAACCAAGAGGGGAATTACTTCATTAACTGTACTTTTAACTGGGGATTCTTGTCAATTATGATAATTTCCTAAACTTGTAAAAGTGCCAAAGCCTTACATCATGGGGGAATTCTGCCACAAGTGCACCTGAAGGACCTTCAATAAATGGTAACTACATTTTATCATTTTAATCTTGTTTGGCTTGTGCTTTTAGGGCTGAAAAAGCATCACCTAAAGAAGACTCTTTGCCCTCTAAAATGCTCAGGTGACCTAGAACTGCATTTTGCATTCTTCTCCTTTCTTATGTACACTGGCTGCCTGCACAGCAGACAATACAGACCTCTCCTGGCAAGACGGAGATGTGGATTGAAATGTGTTGAGGCAGGGCCTGGGCTCACTTCTCCATCCTCAAGGTGTGTGCTAGCCACAGAGCTGGGCAGGAAAACTCAGGGAAAGTATACGAGGAAGGGGCTGTGAGGGCTTAGTCTGTAGTTCATTCATTCTGGTGTCACCAGCACGTGGGGTCTGCAAAACCACCCTGAGCAGGAGATGTCACCTCTAGCTTTGGAAGGGAAAAAAGGGGCTATGATTTGTGTCAGTTTTTATACAGAAATGTTATTATATGCTTATATAGAAACATATAGCTATATGTTTCAGTGATGGATGTTAAAGAAGAAGGTCACTGTTCCAAGGACTGTGCTAAGAATCTCGGAGGACCTGATGTTAGGATCCAGGCTGCCACATTATATGAACAGCGACACCAGACCCTACGTATCTGGAGACTTTTCCATGTAGAACCCAGACTCTCTGTGAATTAAAGACAAACACTTAACAGTTGCATTGCCCTGTACCAGCCAGCACAGACTCTTTGCATTTCATTGCACACAGCTGGATACTGCAGAGTGGCTTAGCTCTTTGATTCAAGCTGTGTCCATTGCTTGGTTCAAGGGAGATCCAGAAGTGTGGTTTGTTACTCTAAGGATATGTCCAGCCCTTCCAACATTTCAGACATCTGCCTCCAGGGATTCAGCAGGCGTTGCCCTGTGTTCAGCACAGAGAATTTTGCATTTGTTGTCAGCTATTTGAGAATGTTGTGTTTCTGTAAGTATGAGAATTTGCTCAGTCTCTGGTGCTGCAGAATTTCCACCTTCCACGCTCTGGTCCCCACTGTGTGTGTTTGCTCTGAATCCACCTCTCTGGGATACATACGTCTCCAGAAATTTCCCTTGAGCTTAATGATTGGCACATGTTGGCCTTACTTAGCATTTACACAGTGCTATTGACAGGTGACAAGGCATATTACTTTATGGCTGGAAAGATATGGAGAAAGCTGACAAAGGTGAACAGAGGTACAGAAAGGCTTCTGCATGTGGAAAAAAACTCTTCAGCCCCCCAAAAGACAGGAAGTTATTCTGGCAGGTTAAGAATTACAAACAACAGGAAGAAGGTGAAGGAGCCACCCATCAGCTTTTTCTAACATGGGAGCAACTCTCACAAAACCAGCAGGCTGGAATTTCAAGAAAAATAAGATTTATTTTTATACAGTGCAGAATTTTTGGAGTTGCACAGTATTTAGATCTGTGATGCTCCCTGTGAGAGGACTTCATGGATGTAAGGTAAATGTGCACAGGTTCACATATGTTTTGGACATCCTCAAGGAGCTGAAATCCACTGAGGTGTCTTAGGTCCCTAAGCCATAGATCACTGTGCAGTAGAACAGATATTTTGGAAATTTCTCAATATACTTGCTTGATGTTTCTATTTTCCCTTGAACCACTTCTGTTGGTTTTATCTGCCGGAGATGGGTATCAGCACAACCTCAACAAGACTAAATAGCTTCCTTCTCTCTTCAGCCGTCTCCTGGGGTCTGGTTTGGTAGGGCTGCTCCTATGACCTCACCATCATCCTTGTGCCATCCTGGTTTAGTGACTAGCAGTGCTACTGGAAGGGTTTATATGTATACACTGGAGGGTGTATGAGAGCCCTTCAGTGGCAGTACAGGGCCTGTAAAACAGTTCTCATTCATTCACTTGGGCATCCTATCTCAGGAGCAGCTAGACACAGCTGTGGAGCTGGGTTTGCTCCCTTAGGATCTGCTGTTGTTTGCCATACTGACCACCCAGCAGCACGCATGCCCTGTCCAGCAGAGCCATCAGCAGCATTGCCTTGCTACAGGGTGACACGCTGCTTTCTGTTCCTCTGGACCAGCGTGTTGCTTTTCACCCTGTCTGAGCTGGGGTTAACCTGGCAAAGGAGACAAAGTGGTTGTGAGACAGATTTGGAGCTGCTTCAGGAGCTATGCTCAGCCCTGTGCCTCCCACAGCCTGCTTGCCTACAGATCTGCCTTGTGACTGTCTCCAGCATCAATGGCAATAAGCTTGTCTCCAGCTCTGCTTTTGTCTGGAGGGTTCACAAGAGCTCTCACTTGTGCTGGTTCCTCGGTGTCTGACAAGCCGCGAGCCCAGTTACAGCTGTTTGCTCAGAAAAGTTGATGAAAAGGGTCCTTGTCTATGTTTGGCTATATCCACTTTCATGACATTTATACAGACACAATTTTCTTTGCGAGCTCTGTCCCACTGCCAGGTCAGACTGAACTCAGCCAACATTTTACACTAAACATGGAGGGGGCATTCCCAGCTCAACCTCTCTGTGTGCTCAAACCGAAGAAGGGAATTAGTAGTTACCAGCAATTAACTTCCCATCTTGGAGGGCACGTGAAGAAAAGTCCAATATGGGTCTGCTCTGATTAGATATCATTCTGTGGGGTCACTTATAGGACAAGGGGTAACAGTTTTAAACTAAAAGAGGAAGATTTGGGCTAGATACAAGGCAGAAATTCTTAACTGTGAGAGTGATGAGGCACTAGAATAAGTGACAGGGATGGAGATTGGTCACAAACTCCAGTGGCTCCTGTGCAGAGGACCCTGGCCTCACTGCTCACAACAGCCTGGTGCACAGCGAAGCTCTGCTGCCGAGCAATTTACTTTGGAAAATAGGACACTTTTCCCCAGCATAGTGATGACTCCAGGGAAATTGTAGAATCCATGTGTATGTCAATTGCAGGCCCTTGAAAAACAGGTGAGACAAAGTTCTGCCAGAAGGCAGACAAGCCATTCTATCCAAACAGACAAATTACACTAATTCATCTACTTCAGCCTATTATTCTTGATCTCTGATTGATAAAAGGCAAAAATCTTCACACTTTTATTTTTTTTAATAAAGGGACATAAAAGTATCTGGCCCCACCTCTTTCTATTTGACTTTGACTTCAGTAAGTCATGATCATGCTGGGAACTTCTCTATTAATTCTATCAGTGCTTGGAAACCAAATACCCTGAGGCCTTAAAAATGCCATCATCAGGCAGACTAAATCGGTAAACATGCATTCATGAACCAGAGAGCTGGCAGGATGCATTGGGTAGAAAAGTCTTTAAGGGAGACTTTCCTTAATAAAAGACAATTATAACAATATGTGACCATAGCAACAGCAAAGGTGCATGCACAATGGAAGAGGTAAATATTCCCTTTAGCAGATGGATGTCTCTCCTGCCTCCCATTGAAATTATGTGCTGAAAGGCTAACATCAAAGATTTCTTCAGAAAATTGTCATCTCTGAATGCTCTGCACATACACCATTCCCCTGAGCCTCAGGAAAACCTCTTCTTTTCATTTTACAATGCAAATGCTGGTTCCTGGGATTGATTTTGATTAGTTTTTAGAGAACAAGCCTGGGAAATCTACAGAACAGCAACTTTCTCTCCTGCTGGATCTCCTTTGGCAGCAATGTTGGATCTCCCCACCACCCTGAGCAGATCCCTGCCTTTCACTCCTTCAAGTAGTTTGGCACCTCTAGGCTGGTGTAAAAAGAGGAAGGTTATGAAAACAGGGAAAGAGAATTCTTTGAGAAATAAATGAACAAACAGCTGCTTGTTTTTCTCCATGCTGCATTTGCTGTTCTTGGAGTGACGGAGGGCACAGGTGTTTCCCTTCCCTCTAAGAAGCAGAGCTACCAGCCATGAATCTGTGTCCACCATGGCCACACAAGCAAAGAAAAACCATCCCACTGGCAAAAGGACAGCCTGACAGCCTTTGATTTTAGTATTTACTCTTCCCTTTCGATTCCCTGCGTGAAGTATTTCCAGGTGACCCTGTGTGAGTCAATAAATAATATATCATCCCCAGGTGAAAAAAACCTGGCTACGTCAAAGGCGCCTCTCAGTCTGAGGCTGGCTGTAGTTTATCTCTTAACTTCAACTGGCAGTTTAGAAACATTATGACAATCAGATAACCAGAAATGAATAAGCACTTCGATGGTTCAATATCTCACTCCACAAGTGACAATAAAAAGCTCATAACTTTTCCAGTGGCACATTTGTGTGTGCAGCAGGCAGGGGAGGCAGAGCGGCCGGGGCTGCTGACGCCAGAGGTGTGGCACGTCCTGCCCACCCATGGGTCACACATCTGCTGCTTCAAGAAGAGCCCACAAGAAGAAGGTCTCCACAAAAAAATTAGGTCTCCCCTGTAGAGCTGCAGCCCATACCTCTACATAGCCTAAAGTTGTTTTCCTGGGAGCAGTCTAATGAAGACTGTAGAGAAAAAGATCTCCCTTACTCTTACCCTTTTGCAGGTAGAAAAAATGGAGGTGATGTACAGGTGTGGCAGGACAAGGTTCGAATCCACAGTTTGTGAGGCCTTCTCTATGTCCTGAGCTTGTCCCTCTATTTGGCCTGACTTCCAATGAGATGTACAGCGGAAGTTTTATAAAACCTCAGGGAAAAATGCATGCCTGTTTCTAATGGAAATGGGAAGAGATGAGTTGAAATAGGTTGCATCCCTGATATAAACAATGGAGAAGATCTGCAACAGCTCTGACAGTGGTGACTCTAATTTGCCTCTGAGTGCAAATGTGCTGCATGCAGATAGCAAGATGAGAAGCAGAGGGGATGTAAATCTTACTAGCCTCCAAGAAGTCTTCTCCAGGATTGTGCAGGATGTGACTTCAGACAATTTTTCCGTGGTGGGAGCCTCGTTAACATATTTTGGGTGCATTATTGCTAATTCTGTGCTAATCCTCCACCGAAGGAATCATTGTGCACGATCTGTAAGCACAGACATTGCTTACCAAGGTTTTTCAAGATTTCCCACCCTTTTCAGGCCTGAGGGAGTAGGAGAGGCTTATGACTGCTTGGGCGGCAACAGGGACCGGGTTTTGCTCATCCAGGGGGGACCGAGCAAGCAGCTATGCGAGGCTGGGCTGCACTCCCGGGGTTAAGCCACGGCACCCGCAAAGCGTGTCCGGGCGGGGTTCAGCCTTGCTCCGCTGGCCGGGAGGCGCCGAGGGGACCGGGAGGCGACGCCGGGAAGGGACGCCGGGAAGGGACGCCGGGAGGGGACCCCGGGGGGGGACAGCGGGCAGCAGCAGGAGCCGCCCTGTCCCACACGGTGGCGCTGCGACACCGAGCGAGCCCTGCCCGGGACCGGGCGGACCCCGCGCCCCCACCAAAGGCGCGGCAGCTCCCGCAGCGCTTTATCCGTGGTTCATGCAAAGCCTCAGCTGCTACGGAGGGCGTACGGGACTTCGTGGGGACCCCCAGCTGTTCACGCAGCTGGGTGGTGGGGGTGGGAGCTGGCTGGGGCCATCGCCTGCTTGAAGGACTGGCAATTAGGAGTTAGGACCAGCCCAAGTGCTGTGGAAGGGCCGGGAGGTCCAGGACATCAAGGTTACAATTTGCCGAAAGGGAGAAGAGTGAGGAAGACGGGGGGGGAAAGGAATTAGGAAAATATAACCATAAAGGGAGGGCAGAAAATGTTTCCTAAAAGCATGGGCTGGGGCCAAGGCTAGGTGGGCATGGGAAAGAAGCAAAAAGGGCAAGTGCTGGAATTGTTGAAGAGGTGTTTCCTAAGGCATGGGGGTGAAGCGAGTGGCTGTTGTTATCCCTCCTCTTCCACCCCGAAACTTTATGCTCTGTGATACTTACTAGCCAAAACAAAGTGCCGGGGCATTGGTATAGTCTGTAAGGGTTGATACTCTTCTCCTCCCTGGGACACAGGTCCCCTTGCACCTACCTAGGCTGCACCAGCACAAAATTAGTCCAACACAACTGCGAGTGGGAGTGCTTGAGAGCACCTGTTTTTCATTCTCGGGGACTGTGAGTCTTTTCTTTTAAAATTGTAAAACCTTGCTGAAGAGAAGGTGCATAGATGTTATAATCCGTCTTTCTGCCAGTTCAGAATTATTCTTAGTGAACATTCCTATAGCTTTATTTAGTTACATTTTATATGGCAAATAAATTCACTATCTAATCCATCTTCCAGAAAACTCTGCGGATATAGAGCTTCAGGTCTCAAAAGCACTTCTTGTCTTCTTTGAGATGATTTGGGCTAAAGTTTAAGCAAAACAAGAACAAAAAAAATGGTAGGCTCATAGGTCTCAGTCAGTGTGGACTTTCAATATTGGCAATAGACTGCTGCTGTTTAAGTTCAGTCTGGTGTAATAACTCTAGCTGACATACAGCAGTATCTCTAAAAACATTCTGCGTTACAAATGCAGCCAGTAGGAGAAGGAGCAATCAAAGAAATCAATCCTACTCTGACTGTCAGGTTGGTACTTCTTCGGGGACTTGCCTATTAGCATAGAGATTGCCCTTTCTGTAGTACAGGATGTACTTTGAAAACTTTGAAAAGCCTGAGAATAAGTGGACTTAAAATTGGTACACTAAGGAATCAGAATTTGAAGAGTGATGCAAGGAGTGAGAGCCTGGGACAGAGCCTTCCTGGACAAGCAGACTCAAGCTGATGACTTGAATGACTTACAGAAAGGATGAGGAGTTTGGCAGCTGCAGCCAGAAGGGATGTGCTGTAGGACTCTGTTCCTGGAGCCACTCAGATTTGCTGATTAAAGCATGGGGTTACTAACATGAGGAATGAAAGAAGAAAAGGTTGTTCCTTCTCTCTGAGGAATGGAGAGGAGGTTGCATGTGTGGTGGCATTTCCCAGGTGTTCTCAGTGTTTTCAGCAATGTCTACTTATTGTCACAGCAGAGGTCTTGTAGCACAACGATGTGTACAGCCCACTCCTTCCTCTCTCCCTTCCTTCGCTTTCCAGAGCATGTATGAGCAGTAATTCCTCTCTGCTGAAGCCCAGGAGACTCACACAAGCTTTCTTTGGGCATGTGCAGCTGACTGGGAGGATCTGTGGCCAGCAAGCTGCTGCAAGACCCACAGGGACACCCGTGTGCCAGTGCCCATGCTTCCTGACTGTTGACCCCATGCCATCTCCACTGGCTGATGGCAGAGATGTTGCTGGTTGCACAGGAATGTGGAGAACTGCCAGTGCTGGGTCCTGTTCCAGGTTTCAAGAAAGGAGCGTGCTGTGCCAGTTACAGGCTGTTCTTCATCTGCTTATCCCCTCCGAGGTAGTGTGACCCCTTCTGCCCCTGCTGTCTCCAGTCTGTCTGTCTCCTCAGGCCCTGCTCCTCCTCCCCCCATACCTTTTATCCTTGAATGAACTTAATTCTGTTTGGCATTCAAACGAAGATACTTCCTTTCCCTCCTTGCTTCTCTGTGCCAGTGGGAGAAGTATAAAAAGCAGAGGGCTGAGAGGCTTTCTGGCCTCTGGTCCATGGTACCCAGGAGCTAGAATAAACTATTGCTGAGAAAGTCCTTTGCTGACATTACCCAGTGGAGGAAGCAATGGGTCATTGTCCCCTAGAGATGGCCAATGTGGAGGGCACCCAGTGCACAGGGCACAGCAGGCCCAGTGTTGGTGTAAAGCATCCACAGAGAAGCTGGATCTGGAGAAGTCTCTGGGGAACACATGAGATCTGAGAAAGCAGAGGCTGATACATTTCAAAAGCATTCATGTCACGTAGTGGTGTTTTGAGACCAGAACCTCTACTGTTAAGTCCTGCAATGTATAAACAGTGATCTGCAAAACATTTCCACTTAATTTAGTTCTCAGAAACAGCAGAAACATCACAATCCTGTTACTAACAAGGAGCTAAAGGCAGGCTACCTGCATGGTAACGCTCCGTTCAAATGGTGCCCACTTGGCAAAATTGTAAAGCCACCAAAATCACAGGGATGGCATAAATGAAAGCCTAAGATACCGGTGGCACCACATGGAGCATGTTTAGAAGTGGTAGCTACAAGTCTGCTTGATAAGCTAGTACCATCATGTTCCCTTTCCTTGAGATCCACTAGCAAAGAACCAATAATAGCAATTATTTAAGTAAAAAACCTAACAATTAAACAATGTTTTATTAAGTCATCAAAAAAGCACATTTTCCCAAGTTGAGTCACCCCAACATGACTCTCCCTCTGACTAACAAGGTCCTCAGGCCACAGTCCCTGCCACAGCATTCCTGCTCCACTGATCTTTCTGCTGCCTTGCTCATCGCTGCTTTATCCTCTGCTGCTTTCATGTGTACTGACGACTGAAGTGAGGCCAAGGGAGTGCTGTGCCTGCATTTAACACCAAACATGGTGTGCTTTGTGGAGGCTCTTATCAGTCAGATGAGCTGCATTTTCTGGGCGAGACTGAGAAAGAAACGATAGAAAGAAATCAAACCTAGTGCAAGCCTATGCCTGGGTACTTCTGCAAATGCAGCACAGCCGGTGACTTCATCAAGGAGACGGGGCAGAGTGGCATTGCTCCATCTGCATCAGTGCGGTTATCTCCCTCCTGTTCATTCACGGAGAGATGATTCCCAGCTCAGGATAGTCCATTTAGGCAAGGCTTAGGGACTTTCCCCACTGTGTAGACATTTGCTGTAACTGAGGGAGTTCTTTTTTGTCTAAATTTATCAGCTTTAACTCTGTGCTGACTTTTCCAGAGTAGGTTTGAGATTCGGGTGGACTTGGAACAGACTGAGCCAAAATCGCTCTGCTCCACTTGCAAGCATGAAATAGGGGGAACTACAACAGTTTTGAGCATTAGAGGCTTCAGAGGACCTGCCTCTGGAGAAATGTTTGCATTCCCCAAGGCTGCTGGCTGATGTTTGGAGTTCTCATGATGCTTTTAAGCCCCATGCAGCTTTGGCCAGCTTCTAGGCCTGTTTGCTCTTGCCCCCATCCCCTCCTTTTCAGAACCAGCTATGTTCAGTCATTTCCTGAAGCATAGCATCCCCCCACATCGACTCACAGCCCCAGTCTACATTCCACAGGGCTGGGCTTGGTCCCTGAGCCAGCAGCTTCTCCTCAGCTGTCCATGACTCTCCCAACTGCGGCTGCTGCAGGAGCGAACTGTCCCAGCACTAAGAAGGGCTGCAGGCAGTGATTAGAGGACAGCCCTGGGGACTGGACAGGAGCAGGGGTGAATTGGCTGAATTCAGAGGCAGGAAATGCTGGAGAGCTGGGGAAAACTGTGCTGGTGGGGTGAAATAGAATCATAGAATCATTTATGTTGGGAAAGACCTCTAAGATCATCGAGTCCAACCAATAACCCAGCACTGCCAAATTGACCACTAAATCACATCCCTTAGTGCCACCTCTAAACGCCTTTTAAACACTTCCAGGGACGGTGACTCCACCATTTCCCTGGGCATCCTGTTCCAATGCCTGACCACCCTTTCAGGAAAGAAAATTTTCCTAATGTCCAATCTAAACCTCCCCTGGTCAACTTGAGGTCATTTCCTCTTATCCTGTCATTTGTTACCTGGAAAAGAGACCAACCCACACCTGGCTACATCCTACTTTCAGGCAGTTTTAGAAAGTGATGAGGTGACCCCTGAGCTTCCTTTTCCCCAGGCTAACCACCCCCAGCTCCCTCAGCTGCTACTCATAAGAACTTGTACTCCAGACACACTTGTGCTGTGGGAAATAGTATCAAAGGCTTTACTACAGTCCAGACAGAAAATACCCACAACCTATCCCTCATACACTGAGCTTGTCACCTTGTCACAGAAGGAGATCAGGTTGAAAGAGCTGGACCTGCCTTTCACAAACTCCTGTTGGCTGTGACTGATCCCTTGGTTGTCCTGCACATGCCTCATGATAGCCTTCAAAATGATCTGCTCCATGACCTTCCCCAGCACTGAGGTCAGGCTGACAGGCCTGTGGTTCCCTGTATCCTCCTTCTAGGCCTTCTTGTACATGGATGGCACATTTGCTGACCTCCAGTGCTCTGGAACCTCTCCAGTTAGCCAGGACTGTGACAAATGAAGTCCCATCATTGGAAATTTTCCAGACCAGGTTGAGTGGGCTTTTAAGCCATCTGATTAGTGACAGATGTCCCTGCTCATGTCAGGGGGGGTGGAAC
Organism: Tichodroma muraria; assembly: GCA_013390105.1. Classification (NCBI taxonomy): domain Eukaryota; kingdom Metazoa; phylum Chordata; class Aves; order Passeriformes; family Sittidae; genus Tichodroma; species Tichodroma muraria. Next base: position 16,134 of record WAAG01053380.1, on the reverse strand, counting down.
TAAATGTTCTTTAAAGGTCCCTTCTAACCCAAACCGTTCTGCAACTTTATGATTCTATGAACACTTCTTCCAGCTTCCTCAATATCCAAGATGGGCAGTGAGTATGGCAGTGCTTGGTGGCTGTGGAATACTGAGAAGGATTGAGAGGTACAGGAAGAACAGGAGCTGCTAAGAGTTGTTGGTACAGACAACCCTCAGGATGATGGCTGCTGACTTTGTCAGGAACCTGAATGTCCTTTATCTTGAGTGGATTTGGTACATGTTGTTTTTGCATAGCAGTTTTTCCCAAAAGACCCCTCAGGGTGTTTTCTTTCAGGCCTGAGTGTGGTCGGCTGAGTGCTCTTTAACAGGACCAGCTTTTTAAGGGACAAGCTGTACTTTCAACTAATTGCCTCTGTGCTCAGGTTCGCTCTTCATTTCCCAACTCCCTGTTCAGTGCCCTTATCAGGAGGAGGGCAGAGGTACTTGTCAGAGCTTTCAAGGAAATGATACAGAGAACAGACTGACAGTTACCATCCGTAGAGAACAATCTGTTTAAAATAACATCACTAAAGGCCCAGATTACCAATTACACTTTATTAGTTGCTTGATATGAGTTTTCTGAAGAAGAAGCTTATGTAAAGCTACTGTTTATACCAAATCCACAGCATGAAGCATTACTACGAATACAGTGTTATCAGATTAAATGCAAAGGTTGTCAGTGGCTACTGAAAATGTTGCCTTTTCTGAAGACAGATGAACCTTATTATTTTTCCCCATGCAGTGGAAACATCAGTAGCAGTTAAAGATACAGGCACTGTGGTCTGCCTGAACTGGTAGAAGACCTTGACTGGTGAGAAGGAGATGGCTGGTTACTGAGTGTGCTAAATAAGCCCAGCATCTCATAAATAAATACCTGTTCTTATATGAATTAGTAGTATTTTCCATATGAGTGAGAAGTGTACATCTTCCAATAGCCTGTCACACAGTCTCAGGGACTCCTCTTTGTCTGCCTAAGGTCTGGGAGTTATGGAAAGCCTGCATCTTGTGCTCTTCTCAGGTCTGTGAAAATATCTGTTTACCTGGGGAGCTGCATTCCCTGACTCCTTGTGCTTCCCCTACCTTCTCCATGTGGGATGATCCAGTGGGGTGATGGGAGGCAGCAGCATGGCCATAAGGGTGGCTCTGGCACCAGGACCTGGGAGATCCTAATGGGAGATGTTCCCTTCCCCGAGGAGATGAGGTAGAAGTTGGTGTGGGATGAAGAGCCCTACCAACAGGCCCTGAGAAGCCCAGCCCTTGTCCCTTGAAGGTTATTCTCCATCCTCAACCCCCTCAAATATGTGCCCCAGCATGTCCCCCACTCTGCCCCCTCCCTGCTGCCTGCAACAGAAATGGATTTGCCTGCACAGCTTTGAGCCAGTTCTGGGATTACTGGAGCTACTGAGAAACCATTTCTTACTGAATAGATGTGCTTGTGAAAATAAAACCTTTACCTGAATCCCCAAGAGCTGAGAGACACATGCACAGTTTGAAGTCCACTGGCTTGTGCGTGATGTGCTTCGCACCTCCACAGGATGTGACTCTGAGCTTTTTTCTGAACCCAGGAAGCTCAAGGGAGTATTTTCTATGGCACCATATTTTTGCAACAGCTACATGCATGCCCATCCTGGTCTTAGCTAACTCTCTTTCATTCTGCTGGTGAAAATCATTACTTAAAACACAGTTAAAAAAACCCTCTAAACAGATGAATGGAAGAAAAAGCTACCCATGACGTCAGCAAAACAGATACTAATAGACAGATATCAAAGGGATACTGCCTTCAGCTATACACTTGAAATACTCCTGACGTCAGTCTGGGGCACATTTTAGCCTCCTATGCTTTGCATTTAGGAAGCTGAAGTATATTATATATAATTGGTTCCACCTACATAGAATTTGTTGAGGATAAAAGCAACAAGATTGCAGGTTCTCACCATGACTGTAGGCACAAGACATATTCCTGACACCCCAGCAGCCATCCTGCGCCCACGGGGGAGTACAGGCGGGAGCTGCCACAACTCCCAGCCACCACCTCGTGGTCCTTCCCCACCTGAACTGCAGGCAGGGATGGATTTTGGTGTGTGCACAAGAGGGACCACAGCCCCATACCCACACAGCACACAGAGCAGATGGCGAGGGGGACAGAATGTTTCTATATAACAGCCTGTAGTGACAGGACAAGGGGAATTGGTTTTAAACTGAAAGAGGAGAGGTTTAGATTAGATATTAGGAAGAAATTCTGTACTGTGAGGATGGTGAAGCGCTGGTTCAGGTTGCCCAGAGAAGCTGTGGATGCCCCATTCCTGGAAGTATTCATGGCCAGGCTGGATATGGCTTTGATCAACTTGGTCTAGTGAGAGGTAAATCTTGTGTGTAGCCTGTCATGGACTACTTGAGCTTTCAACCAACCCACTCTATGGTCCTATGTACTTTCAGTTGCATTTTCAGCCCAGGAGCTGAGTGAGTGCTACCCTGAACACTACAGATTGCAAAAGCAGATAGTGATACTACTGCAAAGGGTTTTTCTTCATAGCTGTCGCAGCGCTGATGGCACTGACATGCTGACTCAGCTGGGTGGCAGAAAAAATCTGCAGTGGACACAGGACCAGGAAAGGAGCAAGCCCAGACATTTGAGCACTTGGATCCCAGGTTCTTGTGGGACCTCATCTGGCAGTGTTAGCCACTGAAAAAATATGTTGAAACCACTTTTTTGGTGTGACTTCTGGCTTGATTGCTCTAATCAGAAAACAGGTTAATTGAAATAAATAATACTGCTATTGTATTTATAGCTGAACTAATGCAATCCCAACAGGCAGGTCAGGGCCCCACAGGAGCTGGTGGGAGGAAAGACCCGGAGACGAGCTCAGTTGTTTGGAACATGGTGCTAATAATGCCAAGGTTGCAAGTTTGATCCCTGTATGGGCCACTCCCTTTACATTTGGACCCAATGACCCTTATGGGTGCCTTCCAACACAGAATATTCCGTGATTCTGTGAAAGGGAGGCAGACAGGAGCATGTAGCTAGTCAGATGGACAGGAGTAGCATAGCTGCTTGGCAAAAGTCTTCCAGCAAAAGGCTTCGTCCTGTCCACGAGCTGTGTCTGGCTTGCCAGCGTGCCCACCCTCCTAGATCAGGGCATGAATGCTTTTGCACCCCTCTGGCACCCTGTAAAATCTCCAACCCTGATCCAGCAGCAAATCTGTGTAGCAAGAATTGCTGTCCCATTCTTGCTGTGCTGTCTGTACCCTCCTTGTGGGCAACATCAACAGGTTTCACAAAACATTTCATGTTTCTGCCTTGACTTTAAAGAAGCAAACACTTGGTTCTCTGAGTCAGTCCCACTGAAGTCATTACCCTAGAGAGGCTCCTGAAGGGCACTGTAGAGAGGTACCGTAAAGACTTCCAGTCTTCCCACTGCTCTGCTGCTCCTCTGGATGTAGAAGGATATTCCACCTGTGCAGTTCCATTTTAATGCACCTCTTCTCTCTTTCCTCTTGCCAGTTGCAGCTTTTTCCCAAGAAGAAGGTCTCTCCAGGCTCCCAACAGCCTTTCTTGCAGAAGACACAAGCGAGGTGATTAAGGGAACCCAGCAAGTACGTGGACTGAGCAGACAGGCCCTAGTGCTCACATGCTGTTTCTCCAAGTTATTCTGCAATCCCCTCCAAAAATAACCCCAAAGGCCCATGACTGCCTCTCACAGCACCCACACCAGCAGAGCCAGCTGCTCCTTTCCTTCCCACGCCCCTTCCAAGCAGCCACACATGGATGAGCACTCCTACATCCTTTATACGCTTTTGTGGGGCACAGCAAGAAGAGGAAGAGAATGAAGGACAGCCCTGAACCAGTCACCAAAGGATGAACCTTTGCTCTGTAGGGATCTCACATCACAGCTGATTCCAGGCTCTTGCAGACCTGCAGGAAAAAGGCTGTGTGTGTGATGTGCTGGCACTCTTGTTCTTCACACACCCCAGGAGCTCCTGAACTCTGCTGGAGGCAGCAGGTGGCATAGCTAGGTTGGGCCTTCAGAAATCAGATCTTTTACCATTAGACTGTATCTAAAAGGATGTTGGCCTATATCTGAGGACAACAGGCAGAGGAGGGACAGACAAAATTACATTTGTGCTCAACCTGACCTACTAAATCTAACAAAATTACATTTGTGCTCAATCTGACCTACTAAATCAAACAGCCCAGTGTGAGTGTTGCAATGTAACATCTTAGCTTCCTGTAGACTTGGATTTCCAAAAAAAAAAGCATTTTGACCTTCCTATAGGTCTTACTGAATCTTTCACTAGTCTGTGCCTTAAAATAAATGTGCTGTATAAGGACCCAGGCTGGGTCTGGCTGGGTCTTTGGGGAAATTCTGGTTGACCCTCCAGAAGGGCACATTAGCACTGCCCTGTCTGTGGAGGCCATGAACATTCTTGTCCAGATGAGAGCTTGGCTACTGAGTCCTGGGCAGCTGGGGCTCTGCAGAGCCAAACAGATCCACCCATGGCTGCCCCCAGCTTCCCAGCACTGAGCTCCTCAGGGCTTCTGTGGCTGCAGGCAGCGCCTCCTGCCCTCCTGCAGGAGCGCATTGCAGCGCCAGGTCTCTCAATCTTTAATTACATCTCTCACAGTATATACTGAAATGAGAATGTTTCATGTGAGGTGAGAATAATTCATGGCAAGGTCTGCTAAGTGACTGAGGCACTTGCAATGCAGACTTGTCTCCCTTTTTATCTCTCATCCCCCACTGGAATAAAATACACTTCATGGTAGCATAGACAGAGCAGGGAAACGACTCTGAAAACCAGAGTCTTACCATCTGAGAGAGAGCTGCATTGAGTAAGTCAGCAGAAAACGCTGCAGAAAGCAAGGGACTTTGAGATGGAGGCCCTCTTCATATCCAAACCCAGGGACTTTTCATCTCGCTCCAGATCAAGCGTATCTCTGTTCAAGTTTCAGTATCACTGCTAGGACTGCATGCAAGCAGGTTTTAGCATTTTCAGTGCAACCTGATTCTCAGAGATGCCCTAACTAACGTGGTAAAACACGGCTGGCAGCTGCTGTGCTACCCATACACCCACTGCTCATTGCAGCTTCATGCACACCCACTGCTCGTCACAGCCCAAAGGCCTCTTCCCACTTTCTTTCTAGTATTACTGCCTTGAGTAATAGAATCATCTTAGGGTCTACCAATCTGAAAAACATCCATTAATTATATAAGAGACTAGTTAACCACATGGACCTGAGCCATCATGATGCCAGTATGCCTCTCTACTAGGGAGACTCTCACCTTGCTGCCTGGAAAATTTCTAGAAGCACTTGCCAGAAGAACAGGTTATAATTTCCAGAATTAAAGAAGAGGGGATGGTCTGTTTTGCTAACAGCAAGCAATCCTCAGCTGTTTGGGGAGAGGAGAAGAGCCCCAGTTGCCACTCTCTGCTCGCCGGGTGCCCCTCCCCACCGCTGATGACAGTGGGCTGACAGACCTCTTGGCTTTCCCTTGCCGTGTCAGACACACTGGAGTGACTGACACCAGCACTGTCCCCAAGACGGCTGGAGCAGCCCTTGCCAGGAGGGATCCTCAGAAATGGAGAGTGAGGATTTGTGACTGAAACTCCAAGTCGCTGCCTACTCCAGACAAGCAAACTGTGGCAGAGTGGGTGAATAATTCTTATTAAGTGGAAGGATATTCACAACACAACCACAAAACCTTTTCCATGGGTTTATCATCAGCTCTAAAAATAAGCTGCTGCCTCCTCAAGTTCTTTCTTGCCTTTGATGACAGCTGAAATATTTGTGGGACTTCAGAACCCGTGTCTAGCCTCGAAGCAGCAAGGGCTATTTAAGGGCTTAGACGAGCAGCTACAGAAATGCTCGGTGGTGGATTCGGCTGAGCCGCTCTGGCTTCGTGCAGAGCTGGAGCAAGGGCAGCACAGCCTCAGGGCTGCCCGAGGGCCGGCAGGCTGCTCCCAGCCGAGGTATCTTACTTAAATTTCAAGGACATTGTCCACAGCAGAGGGATTGGGCACCAAGCCAGTGGCAAACTCCTGGGGTATTTGCTTATACCAAGAATATGCCCTAGTTTGGGACGTTTCTTAGGAGAGTTAGACACCAGGTAAGCACTGCAAAGCACATTGGCCAGGACGAAGACCCTAGCACTGATACTGGGGTTAATACTTTCCTATCATTCGTGGAATTAAAACATCCTGCCATTACTTAACCCTGCCCCACCTCTGGCCAGCCTCCTTGTGCCGAGCTTTGACTGCCCCTAAAGAAAACTTCAAATGTAGTGAAGGACTATAAATAGGAAAAATGAGTCCTGATGTGTGTTTTGATAGAGGTATTGGGAGAAGAATAATCTTTAAAATAGAAAATACAAACTGAGATGGAAAAAAAAATGAGATTCGGCCTAGAAAAATACATAGTCCTCTTGGTACAGGAGCAGTGATATCATAAAAACCTGAACTCTCTGAGAAGCTTGGGAGGGTAGTGGTGTGAAGGAGACATCCCTGGGATTTGGACAAAGTGACTGACATTTGGCAGGGAACTTTTTTTCCATCTTCAGCTCTTGGAGATGGTTTTCACTCAAGAGTGAAAATACCTCAAGAAAACCTGTTATTAAAAGTTTAAAAGAGACAACTAGTGGAAATTATTTGGTCTTCTTTACCCATCCAACACCACATGTGAGAAACTTGATAACCTTTGAGACTCCTGACTCTGGCATGGTTTTGGTTCAGAAGCTGCTGGAGAAAGAGCACAGGAGGAAGGCTGTGTGTAAGGCACAAAACCGAGAGAAAGCTTTTCCACAGGATGATCTCTCTGATGAGGAAATCTGCCTTGCAGTAAGGAGGAATAACCAGTTGTAGAGGGCAAGGAGAGGATCCTGTGGAGCCCATTGGGGCAGCAGCTGGAAACCCAGCACATCTCTGGGGGCTGAGAGCACAAACCCACTCCTCTCTGAAGCTAAAGCAACCCATCTGCTTGTCTCATCAGACTCCCAGGTTCAGCACCTCCTGTCAGCTGTATGTCACTGCTGGATTTTATTATTACCTCTATGGTAAATGTCAGGTGAAGAAGCAAACAACTTCACCTCTGGGTTCCCAGCCTTCAAAGTTCTGGGAAATGTCCTTCTGCCCCAGGGCATTGCTGGCAGCAGAAGCGACAAAGGGGGAGGGTCCTGAGCCCTGGCAGTGCACAAGGGAACCACAGGCAAGGATGATGAACAGCCACACTCCCTTGGATGTCCCAGCTAATCCAAACTGTTACTAGGAACAGGAATATCAACTATTGGGGTTTTCATCCTAAATTCCATTAGGGATTTTCGAAAGACAAGAGCGTGATCTAGAAAGGTGAGGATTTTCTAAAAAAACCCAGTCACTTTCTCTTCCTCCAAGATCTCAGCAGTAAAAACAGCCTTCAGCTTTTGCAACATGGCCTGCCAAAAGGAGTTTATAGGGCTCCCTCCTGAGATGAAAGACGGGGATGGGGAGCAGAATGATGCCCTCGGATTCCAAAGGGAAATGTTTAGTTATCCTGACCTGCTACACCATTTAGACACAAGTCTATGGGGCTGAACAGGATTCATCCAAGAGTACCAAGTGACCTGGCTCAAGTGTTCATCAAGCCACTTTCCATCAGAGGACAGGTTTAAATTAAATATTAGGAAGACATTCTTTACTGTGAGAGTGGTAAGGCACTGGAACAGGTTGCCCCAGAGAAGCTGTGGAAGGTCCATCCCCAAAAGTGTTCAAGACCAGGCTGGATGAAGCTTGAAGGAATCTGATGTAGTGGAAGGTGTCCCCACCCATGGCAGGGAGGTTAAAACTAGATGATGTTTATGGTGCCTTTCCAACCCAATTCATTCTACAGTTCTGTGATTTGCCAGCAGTCCTGGCTCAGTGGGGATGCTCCAGTTCACTGGAGGTCAGCAAATGTGATACCCATCTATAAGAAGGGCTGGAAGAAGGATTCAGGGAACTACAGGCCTGTCAGCTTGACCTTGGTGCCAGAAAAGGTCATGGAGCAGGTCATGTTGAGTGATATCATGCAGCACATGCAGGACAATGAGGGGACCACGCCCAGCCAGCATGGGTGTGTAAAAGGCAGGTTGTGCTCTATCAACCTGATCTCCTTCTGTGACAAGGTGACAGGCTTAGTAGATGAGGGAGAGGCTGTGGATGTTGTCTGCCTGGATTTTAGTAAGGCATCTGAAGCTGTTTCCCACAGCATTCTCCTGGAGAAACTGGAATGATCATGGCTTGGATGTGTGCACAAAAGGCTGTTAAAGATGTCCAGCATCTTCATCCCACCTACAAATTAGAAAGCTCAGTTTGCTTGTCTCTGCTTGAATTAATACAAGGTAATTAGCACATCCCTTCAGTAACGCTGCACAGGCACCAGCTGGAGGGATAAATTACAGCTTGGGAGCTGATTTCCCAAACAAGCCACAGCAGGCACATGGCTCAGGCTGGGGCTGGATTCCAGCCAGGGGAGGAAGCGGCACTACTGCCATCGGCTTTGGGGAAATAACAAGTGCAATTTTCTGTAACTGTTTATTAAAAAGATAGAAATATATTTTTTTGCTTCAATAATTGGAATGAGCCCTCTTGACTTTACCAGGGACTGTTGGATGTGTAACAGCTTAACGTGAATAGGTTTTGCCGTTATAATCACAACTTTTTGTGATTATAAAGTGAATGTCACTTTATTTATTCATCAAGGGGGGAATTGGAAGGGGAGGAATACCACATTTTGAATTATCACTGGAGACAGATGTGCTGACAACTCTGCTCAGGTTTTTAGTGCATAACTAGCAGCATACTGGAATTTCACCTCCTCTCACTACTTCTGATTACAGCCTCACTACATTTCGTAGAAAAATAGTGCAATGTTTATAACACACTTCCCCCAGAGTTTGGGTCTGAGGGTTTTTGTGTTGCTGCCAAGCTGTTCACCTCCCCTGGGGGCACAAGAGGTCGTATATTGACAAGGAAAAGGGAAGGGGGTGCTGGGGAGTCATACCCCCTCAAGGGATTGGTGTAGCTGTGCCAGGGGAGCCACTGGAGCAGCAACTGGAGAAGCAGCTGTCACCAAAGGCAGGAGCAGCAGCATCCTCTGCTCAGCAAGTGGCTGGGAAAACTCCATTTTTCTTCATCGAAAACCAGTGTGTCAAATCAGACTGTTGTTTGGTTGGATGGTTAACAACTTACTCCCTGTCAGAAGCACAAAACACAACTTCTCAGGGGTCCGTCCTGCAGCCACTCATTACTTGGGGACAGAAAACCAGAAGTTCTCAGGGCTGCCTGCTGTTCTTGGCTAGACAGAAAGCAGCCCTGCAAGCTTGGTTTGTCATTGTTCAGAACCAAGGAGTTCTGAACTCGCTGCTAAATCCAGGAGCAGGAAGACAGCTGAGGGCAGGAAAGCTGTTGTAACACAGTTTTATCTCAGCGTTTCCTTCTTGCCTTACCTGGCAGCTGCTGGGTTTCAAGGTGATGCAGTTTGGGCAAGCTGCCCTGTCCTGAGGCTGGGGGTCACAGCAGGGCAGCTGGAGCACTGCACCCCACTGCTGCTGCCCTGGGACCCCCCTCACGGCCCCAGCTCCACTACCGTGGCTTAACCACAGCATCAGGAAAGCCCAATGTGTCTGCTGTGCAGGACAGGAAATTAAAATGGTGATGCATTACATGCAGCTGAGAATGAGAAATCCTATGGCAAACAGTAATTAATCCCTCCTGCCACAGATAATTATTGCTGTGGTTTACCTTCTCCAGCATATAGGGACCCAGCCCCACTGGACTTAGGCTGTATGAACTAGTGGAAATAGCCTGACTCCCCCTACAATTTCAGGATAACACAGTAACTCACTGGGAGATATAAATGGATACGAGCAATGCAAATCTAAAATTAGAAAATGAGAAAAAATAGGATATTATTAGCAGAAGATACAGTACCTCAGACAATATACAGGTGTTCCAAGGATAATTTTTCTTTAGAAGGAGATCATGAAGCGAAGTCATCTTTCCAACGCTTTTAGTTTACAAATTACTAAATCTTAAGCAGAAGCTTATAAGTGGAGATGAAGAAAAAGGTATTGTGACTTTGCTAGAAAAATGAAGCTGACATGGCTGCCCAAGCCAAAGTGCAGATAGAGATGAGGAGCAGACCTCTGACAGGTAGGAGATCTTAGAACTGAAGTTTGTAGCTTTGTATAATACAACAAAAGCACTGCACAGGAGTTCCCGGCTGAAAACAGAGTACGTGGTGTAAATGACCCCTCTGGCAAGCAGCATTTCCCAGTCTCTGGTGAAGGTTACCCCCATGTTACATGGACTGCCTGGAGCCTAAGAATCTTCAGATCTCATGAAAAGTAGAATTCACGAATCACAAATTAAATTCTGGGGTTGGGGGTTAGGTTTGAATCTGCAGCAGAAACATCCTGCAGCTGGGCCCAGGTAAGGAGAGGCCAAGAACTTCCAGTCTGAGTGCAAAAGAGACAAGTCTCAGATCTACCCCAGAGGAGAGGGTAAGAGGAGAGCAGGACTGAAGCTGGTGGGATGATTTAGGCTGGGAGTTGAGGCCGAGGAAGGCAGAGGAAAGAACAGAAAGCAGAACCGTGTGGGTGCAAACATCCGCCCTGAGAGACAGAGTTCAGAGGTGGGGAGCAGGTCATATGGAAAATGAGACTTACACACAAAGAAAGAAATTTGGAGAGTCAGGGAGAGTGAGGTGAGGGCAAACACAGGGAAGGAGAGATTAGCCATATCGGGGGGGAGAAAATCACTGGTTCAAACTGACCATATACAAGGTCACATGAAAACTCTGATGGCAGATGAAAGAAGGGTACTGAGCTAAAATAAGTAGCCTCGTAAGAAAACCAGCAAGAGGCACCTTAAATGATGAGACATTTACCACTTAGAGGTGTCCCCCAGGAGCAGCAGGATGAAGTTTATAGCTCTGTGATACACAAGGGGTCACATTAAATAATAATAGCTCTTTGATTTTAAAACACAGAAGATGAAAGCCAGGCTATTCTCTGTGGTACACAGTGGGAGGATGATTGATCATCGTCATAAATTGAAGAGGGAGAAGCTCAGACTTGCAAGGAGAAACTTTCACAGCAAGCACAGTCAAGCAGTGACACAGGATGCCCAGAGAGGCTATACCATCTCCGCCCTGGGTACATTTTCAAGACCAAAATGGACTAGAGCCCTGAGCAACCTGGCATGACTAGAGATGCTGTTTGAACACAGATTTGGGAAGGGAATAGCTCCTGCTCTTTCACTAACCAGCTTTAATTCATCACAGTGAGAAGCAAACCAGAGGATGGCATTGAAAGATAATTCCAAAAACTTGCCTTGGGCAGACATGAAAAAACAGGGTTAAGTGGGAAACAATCTCCTCCAGCCTGGGGAGTCAGAAGATCACTCCAAGACCACCTATTTACTTCAAAAGTCTCTGTGAAACTCCCTTGCTATCTCATATGATGTTTTTAATACCAAAGTCTTCAGAAGCGAACCATCCTATTTTTCACTCTATTAGCTCAAGTAACACTTTTCTGTACATATCCAAAGTTTTCAGTTCTTCTAGACTATCAGATAAATTATCAGCATAATAAGCCACCTCTGCTTCCCCCTGTTGCCTTTCAGTGAAATCCTCTTCAGAAAGCTACAAAGTCAAGCATGCAAAGGTAGCAAAGGGAGGAAGGCAATCTCAATCCAGCCACTTAGTGAGTGCATGTTATCAGGCTTATCAAATGTTTCGGCTGAAGCCACTGTATCTTGTGGAGAACTTAAACAAGCACAGCAGACTCAAGATATTTATGTTGTCTGAAACCCTCATGACTACCCTGTAGTGCTCCTGAAACCTGGACTCCCCATAAACCCATCCAATGAGTCGGCAGGCAAGTGAATGGATCGCTGTCTTCACTCTGCAGCTGTTTCACCAAAAACTGGTGAACTGCATTCCCACAAAACATTTCAGTTTTCACAAATCATCAATTTCTAAAAAATTTTATTTGCTGGAAAAATTCCTACCCAGTTGTAGCTCTGAAGACACAAGTGTCTGTGTTTCAACTTCCTGAATTCAACAGGAGTGGAATCTCTTCAGAAAAGGCCATATCCCATTTTTACCCTGGCCCTTGGTGGTTTGGTGATCTCAATCCACCAAGATACAGGGAGAGATGGATGGGCTTTGAGGAAGTTGAGATTCATTCTGCTGGTGCTCTGAAGACCAGGAATAGCACAGTGGATCTGAGCCAGCCCTACTGGAAGCCCTCACAGGGCTCAGCGTGCTGGGGTGCTATGTTTGCTGTGACGAGTGCCGCTTGGTAGGTGGCCCACTGCACACTCAACAAGCTGGAACTCCTTCCACACTCCCTTCTGCAGTCCCATTGCTTGCCCAAGCAAATTGCTGGATCTTATTTTGATGTGGAAAGAGAAACATGTTTCAACAGAACCAGACCCCCGTTTCTCAGAAAGCTGCTCTTGCAGCCCTGCTTCTAAAAGCACGTACTACTGACATGAATGCAATTGCTTTTCCTCTCAACAGCACTCTAAAGCAAAAAATCCCTAATACACCATTAGTCATCAGCAAAATTCCTGATGACTTTGAGTGTTTAGTACATGTACGTGGCCACTGCCTTGGCAGGACTGGTTTAATGTGTACGGATTCTGCAGCAGAGTGCAATGGTTGTCCTTCCACAGAACAGCCAGAGCCATCCTGGAGCCCAGGTCCCAGGGTATCCTGGTGGGACCACTGATCTTCTCAGTCATACAATGTTTCAGTCTGCCTTGCTCTTCAGCAATATGGGACAACACTAATGGCTGTTTCTATTATCTACTGTGGCCACTATTCCTCACTGGTTTACCAGCTCTAATCCAACAACAGAAACATCAGATTTAGGTTTTAATCTCAGGGCAGAGCAGAGGCAAAGGGGTAGGCACATGTTTACATCCAGCAACCAAAGAATGTCTTACAAAACAAAAAATACAAACCCTTCAGTCAGCTGGTTATTCTGTAGCTTGGAATTGCACTTTAATAGTCAACATCATCATCATCATCATCATCATCAATGCTTATTCCAGTATTTTTTGAGAGACAAACAGTTTCACAGAATGGCACGTATATATTACATAATTTTGTCATTTAGTTTATAACATATTCTAGGAGGGGGCTATTCTCAAATAGCTGTATATCAACAGTATAAGAAAACAGACTAAGCACAATTTTCCAAGGCTCATGGATTCAGTATTGAAGATTTAAAATTCTATATGGGGTAAGTCAGCTACTGCTGTGAATGAAATAATTGTAATTATGTTTGGCTGCATGCTTCACTCAGTTTTAGGCTGAAACTTACTCACGTGAATTTACAAAAGCATCCAAATTTACTGCAAATGCTTTCACCAAGCCCCAAATGACATCTGAATGAGACTAAAGTTCTGGAGAAAGAATAGTCCAATTAACTGAGCACAGTAAATTTATGAGCAAAGACTGCTTTCAAAAGCCTCTTTAAAATTGAACTACTTTTTCACAGATTACCTGTGAAAGCTTCACTGTTGATGTTAGTCTTTTTGTATGAATAGTATTAATCACCCATAAACACAAGCTTTTTAAATATGCCACACTTAGGACACCCCTAGTGCTTCGACCATTGCTATTACTAGCTCCAGTGTTTTTAAGAAAACAAGGATTTTATAATGTGAAAGTTCTTTTTCATCACCAGGCACAAAATGAATTCTTTACATTATGCAAAACTATTGACAATTTCTATTAATAAGTCAGGCCAAAATTGCCAACTCTGTATAAAAAGTTAAGCTTTCAACTCTGTGTTAGGCACTCACATTGTAATGACCTTTCCAAAGACACTGAGATTATGCAGCTCCTTTTCATTCCAGGGGATTTTACTGTTGACACTGAAAAACTATTCCGAAGACAAGCAGGATTTAAAATCATATTGAAATGATTAGTTTCAAACACGTTTCAGCAGCTTTTTTTTTTTAAATATGTAGCCTGATTTCGCATACAAAAGTAGCAGTTTGAAAACATCCATGTTTAGATACCACACTTTAAGAATTTGCATGTCTGCATTCAGTTTACGTTCACATGAATGTGTCAAAATGTTTTTTTAATTCCTCCTCATACTTTACAAGAAACATTCAAGAACTGACAGATTTGTGGGAAAAAACCCTCAAGCTGGCCATTAGCAAGAAGTCAGTGATTTACATATAATTATCTAGACATCCACAACAGAGCAAACAGCCAAATAAATGGAACACTAATCTGACAGCTGCATTCTAATCTCCACATCTTCCTTAACACAATTTTAAAAATAACAGCAACAATGGGAAACCAGCCTTGATATAAGGAGACTTAGAACTTTAATTCACCAAATTCAATCACCTGTAAGAAGGATTCCAGTAAATCATTAATCACAAAACATCAAAATAATTTTCGAAGAAAAACACCTCAAGCCTCCAAAATTATTGTAGACCTTGCCTGCAGAATAGGAAAAATACTTAATTGCTTGTCATTTCACCAGAAAAGGTAAGTCATCTGCACTGAATCAGCATATCAGGTAATGCTCAGAGAGTGATTCTGCTTTTTGAGGGTCCATATGCTCTCAGGGAGCATTTGAAAGGTTTGTTCTCTCAGATATTCAAGGCCAAAAACTTCCATCACTCCTTGCTTCCACATGAATTATGCCTTTTTTTTTACATGATCTATTGTCCTCATCAACAAAAATATTTAAAATATGTAACTCCCATTAAATTTAATGATTAACTGCTTTTTTGTAACCTTCCTGCATGTTGACCCCTACAATCTTACCCAAACTAAACAAAAAACCACAGTTCTGCTCTTAGTACTTAGGTAAACAGCCACAAAACATCAGGAAATGTTTCCTATGCATGCCCAGCCAGGAATGGCAACTGGAGTCAGATCATGGTTTAATGAGATAATTGCCATGGGCAGATGCTAAAATGCCCCTCAGTTAAAAACCACCAAACTGAGCAAGTTAGAACAAGATGCCTTGACTATGAGAACCACTGAGCATATGTTACACCCTTGAAGCTGCTGTGCCTGTTGCACACAAGAGGAAGAGCAGGCAAACAGCTTAGGCAGATTTCTACCCAGGCTTACCACTAATTTTGCAAGGAGTGTTTTGTTTTATAAGACGGAATTTTTATCGCACTTCACGTAGGTGGCTGCAACGCTGGAATACAGCAGGACAAGCGCCAGGCAGGCCAGATCTCCTGAGATTTGTGGCAGCTGTTTGAAGCACATTTTTTTGATGGAACACACTGAAGTAGGACTGGATTACACAGGACTCAGCACCCCCACATAAACCCAAGATTTACCTTTTTGTGAGGAGGACACTTGGCAGCTGCGTTCTCGCATTCTTCCTTCTCAGTTTCCAAAATGGAAGTTGGCATTTGCGCACTTAGAGACAAATATTGCTGTGCTGTCACTGCTATCCCAGGTACATTCTTTAGGGAAGTTTCCAGCTGAACACACAGCTGTGTCTTCTGACGTGTATAGATGTGTCTGACGTACAGCAAAAACAGCAGGAGATGCCAGTTTTTGGACATGCAGACTCACAGTGCAGGCTGATAACTGGTGTAACACAGACAGCCCCATCAGCCAGCCTGTCACTGTTTTTAGAGATTTCAAGGCTCTGGGGCTTCTTTCATCTCACTATAATTCTTATTAACAAATTTTTGGTACACCGTTATTTTTTAAATTTACCAAATTTGTCCAAAAGCAGTGTTTCACTGCTTCATACTCTTCAAAAATTTTCTTTATTCACTGAAACACAAAATGATCACGCATTCTACTTTTTTAAAAGGACCGAGTTATTTTTCAATTTTTTTTACCCCCACAAATATACATTACCTTGCACCCAATCCAATAATGAATAAAGACAAAAGACAACTTAGGAATGGTAGTAATCTTTGTCTCTTTTGTCCTCTAGTGAATTATGAATCATTCTACATGCAAAATATGGGAAAAAAAGAGGCTAATTGGTGTTGTGGTATATATGTGGAACACACTTCTTGATCTCAACCTGGAGTAACCCCCTTTAATACTCTCCAATTCAGGAAAAGTTATCAGAATTAAAAACAAAC